>NBZC01000044.1:0-108165 GCA_002245345.1 Scheffersomyces stambukii
CGGGGCAGGGTGTGTTATAGAGAGGGCGGGGGGGGGGGGGGGGGGGCCAGGGGCTGTGACGGTCACCTGTGGTGTGGTCACGTGTGCGAGCCTCGTGGCGTCCGGTCACGGGACCCGAATTCCACCTCCCCTCCCGCCGCATTGTAGTTTGTATTTTAGTTGTGTAATTTTGTCGAATTAATGTAATGATGTATCTGGACCAAGAAAACCTAGTTCCGCACCGCCGACCCCAGGCCCCGGTCCCAAGCCCCGGCCCCACGAACGCCTCGATGACTCACGCCATATCGACGCACGTCGACTCGCCGTGTTCCACGCCGACGGGTGGTGGACGTTATCGCAAAAGCCCCTGCTTCCGACCCATTGTCCCGCCAATGCCGTCTATTGTGTTGTGCGTAAGAGCCGTTCCTGTGCGCCCGATATGTGGCGCCGCCAGGGCGTGGCCCTCCGGTACCGGGACCAAAAAGTGCCGTTGCCTTTTTTTCTGCAACCCCAGGGGGAAGTGTCGCTAAAACATCGCCAGAAAAAAACCCCACCTCCACCACCACTTGCTTCTTCGTGTGCCCCAGCAACCTCAAGGTGATTGTTGGTTGCGTGGCTCTGTGATTCCCGTTTGCGTCCGTCGAGTGTGGTCGTGTGTATATGTTGGCCAGCCCATGCTGTTTGTGCCGTGGCTGTAAATTTGTTCCTGTGGTTTGTTTCCCATTTGTGACTGACCGTCGCTACTTTTCCCCAGCCTGGTGACCACCTTTCCGTCCGCCATGTCCTTCAACGAATACATCCCCGTGGAGCTGTACCACGAGTTCCTCAACCTGATGGAGTCATGCGAGTTCAACAACAACGTGATATCCATCCACGGGTCGTCGTCCCACGCTCCGTTTGGCCACGTCCCGGCCCCGGGGGCTCCTCCCCCTCCCCAACACAAGACCCCCACTGCAATCCCGCCCCAAGGCTCTCGTTTTGGCTGTAATGTGGTTTCAGACATCGCCAGCGAGCCCCAGCTTCTCAACTTGAACCTCCACTTGAACGTCTCCGCCCACTACGACCGATTGACGGACTTAATTGGTCTGATCCCCTACGACACCAAACACGAAAAAACCCGGCACCCGTCGCCGGTGCCGAGAGCCAGCCCGCCTCAGTGCCTCATTTCCCCAATATACTCCAACCACAAGGATGCTTCGCCGTGTTTGGACATCAATACTCCCTATGAGGAGGAAGACGAGTACGATGACGACGAAGATGACGATGGCTATTGGTTCGACGAGGACTTGTTTCAGCCCGTGAGTCTCGACGGCGAAAACGCGGTTGTCCCTGGGTTGTTCCCCAAGATGAATATTGGCGACGACGACCAGTTTTTGAAGTTTGATACCTTGCCGTTGACTCCGTCTCACGTGTGCAAGTGAGTTTCGCGGCACGTACGCACGCCGGTTGGTAGCACTGGCTGTTACTTAACAGCCCCTGGGCGGCTTCATGCTGGTCATGAATGGCATCGTCTGTTTCTATAATTTCTCTGTCTGTTTTAATAGTTTTGGGTTCCATGGTTGAGTTAATATATCGCTACTTTAGGTGTAATTTGCAGCACTAACAATTCTCGCGGTACTGGTGGTGTTTTTTCGGCGGCCCTGTAAATATCAGCACGGGGAATTTTTCACCAGAAAAAATCGAGCCCACAAACTCCACCACCAGTCACCAAGATCATTGTCGCTGAAATGTTGCGGAAAACTGTTAGCAGAGGCCTTCTGCCTATAAAAAGGCTTCAGAGTACTTTCACCAAGGGCGTGTGGTCGGATTTTGCCACCAGAAACCCCTCTTTGGCCATCAAGGACGAAGATATCCGCGAGGGGATATTTGCAAAATTTGATCAGGGCCCTGCTTCCTACAAGGAGTATTCACGCAGGTTGGCATACCATTCCCCCGTGGACATAGACGAAACATTTGCAGCCGCCTACAAGATCTTGGAGGATGACGCTGCCCAAAAGTACCAACATATCGGCGAGCTCAAGCAGCAATTATCGTCAGCGAAAGAATCCGATGTCACGTCGCTAAAGGCACAAATAGAAGAACTCCAGGTGCAGGCAGAAATCAACAACCCCGAAGTGATATACAACGTCGACTACGCCCAGGCTGACGTCGATAACTCACAACCAGTGTACAGAAGATTGTTGAAACAAAAATGGAAAGACCATAATCTCATGGTTACCATGCAGAGATTGGAGCAATTGCACGTCATTCCCGACACCTTGCCCACATTGGAACCAGAGGCCGATGTTCAGGTCCGGTTCACCCACAACGAGGACGAGGAGTTTGCTCGCTGGGTGGTTCCAGGTTCCATCTTGCCTGCGTTTGCCGTGGCACAACCCCCCACCATCAAAATCCAGGAGTTCGCACCTATCGAGGGAAACAACTTGTACTCGGTATTGTTGGTGAATCCAGACACCCCTGATTTGGAGAAAAACTCCTTCTCCACCACCCTACATTTTGCATTAAGCAACGTTGCCATGAATAACGTCGACAATACCATCGATATGGGTAAATTGCTTAAACACCAGGAGTATGTCCTCCATGAGTACTTGCCATTGACTCCCGAAAAAAACGCTCCCTTGCAGCGCGCATGCCTCTGGGTGTTTAGACAGAACCGCCCCGTCGATGCCAAGGTCGCTCCTGACCACTTTGACATCAGACAATTTGTAGCTGATAATGAGTTGGTGCCCATTGGTGCCCATGTGTGGAGACAGGGTTTTGACAGAAGCGTCAATGCCGTCAGAGATGCCTACGGTTTGGGCAGAGGTAGAGTGTTTGAAAAGGTGAGAAATGCCATTCCCTTACTCTAGCTCAACAGATGTATATAAGTGCGTGTATATAATAGCCAGTATGAAAGTACATATTCTGGTAGTGGTTCCGTCGTCCTAGGCTCTGGTGCGCGACAGTATTCTCGCAAAATCTGCAATGCTTTCGCAACCGTTTTTTTCGGACAGTCCCATCGCCACGCCGGCCGTCGGCGTAGGGCGAAAAAAATGGCATTGTCCACCAGACTGCGAACGGTACCGCGAGTCTGGTGGTACCGACTGAAAAAAATCCAGGCCGAGAAAAATTGCTACCTCGACTAATCAGTCATACCAACAATTGCCACTAGTTGACGGTGCCCATACAGTCAGTGACGCTTCTATGATCAACCGTTGCTAATAATGAACTGAAGCAGGCCTAGAATGTCCAGTGAGTTAGATAATCGACGAGAAGAATTACATGACCTCAATATAAAATCATGGCTGGGGGAGTATGAGTTCCCCGTGGGCAAGTTGGACTCGTCGCTCAAGAAAAACACCGCTTTCATTAAGAAAGTCAAGACCAGCATCAATGCCGACCAGAGCAAGAGCGTTTTGAAGGATATCCAGACCCTTTCAATCGAAAAGTACTTGTCAGAGGTTACTTCGTCCTTGTCAGAAGGGTTGTGCAAGGTTTCCAAGTCCGACGACATAGCGGCGGCTATGGAAATAGTATCGGCGTTGCACCAACGTTTTGGCCCTACCTTCACCCCTACCCTTTTGGTGAATGTTTTGGCCGCCATTGCCAATCCAGTTCGATCACCTCGGGAAGAAATTGATGAAAAGGAGGAGGCCAACCGTCTTTCCCGTCAAAAAAACTTACTTAGAATAATCTCTGAGTTTTATGTTATTGGCATCTTCCGTACCTTGAAAGATTGTCCCAAGGAGATCATCCCTGATGACATCTTCACAAAATATTCCAAATATTTGTCGGAGCCTATGTTAGTGGTGGTAGTGAAAGATTTGTTGAATTTTGAACTAAAACTGGGTAATTCCCTCTCACTTGCACAAACATTTTTGAGAAGATTTGCCCCCATGATCTACAATGAAGAGTACAAGTTACTTCCTTCCGATGTGAGGTCGGTATTGCGACAGGTATTCCAGATTTATACCCAAGCAGTAACTGATATTTTGGTCAAGCTCCATAGCAAAGTGAATAAACTCAAGGAAAGAAACAGAAAGGCTTCGATTAGAACAGGAAGAATATTGGAAGAGAACGAACTTGAGTTGGAACAAGTATCTCAGCAATTTGAGAAATTCAAATCTGGATGTGAATACCTTTGCAACTGCACAAATGTGCCTTTTCCTGGTTTGCAACAACTGCCGCAGCCAGAAGCTAATCTAGAGTCGGTTGTGGAAGTGGTAAAAACCAAATCTTTGAATGAAGACAATTTGGATGGCATTTGGGAAGATAATAAAGAGAAAGCCTTTTACACTATTATCCCCCTGTTGGGCGAATTGATTGGTTCATTCAATCAAGCAGAAGGTTCGGTGAATCCAACCAAAAGCGGTGAAAAAATTCAAGAATTTTTGGACAAGTTAAAAGATGTTCAATCAAATGATATTGATCAACTAGTGGTGGAATTTAATAACTTGAATTTGAACAATAAGGCCACCAAGAATAGAATATTGAAATTCTTTATAGAATCCTCAAATGTCAACAACTTGAAGTACTATACACGCTTCTTGAAAATCAACGAAGTCAATTTATCTGATTTAATTGAAGATTTAGTCAATTACTTGGATCAAGGGTTTCGATCTCAGATTCATTACAACAGATTGAACTTCAAAAACATTTTATTTTTTGTCGAATTGATAAAATTTAAGTTGGTTCCCACTCATGTTATTTTTCATAAGATCAGAAGTCTAACATTGAATGTATCAGCTACAAACAATATTGATATTCTTTCGGTATTTTATGAACATGTGGGAAGATTCCTTTTACATGAGCCTGAATATAGACAATTGATGGAAGAAATGATCAATTTATTGAGAGACATCCTGAAACAACCCAGTTTGCTGGTTAACAATAAACTAGCGATAAACAATCTTCTTATTACAATTGAACCCCCAGTTACAAAACTTCAGTCATTAAAACAAGAGGTTAAATTATCTCCAAAATTACAGTTTATTAAGAGATTAATTCAGGTTGAATTAAATCCAAAATCCCTTCACATTGTCACAAAATCTCTCAAAAAAATATCCATGAAATCTGATGAACAGTCCTGTGGCATATTATTGGAATGTCTCACACACCCAGAATTGATTAACTATGACAACATCCCATCTCTTGCAGGGGTAGTGCAAATGTACAGCGATAGGTACAGACGTGTTGTAGTTTACACCGTGGATTCTCTTATTGAAAGCATCATACGCGGACTAGAAATAAATGACTATCGCATGAACAGGGCCAGAATGTCCGAAGTTAAGTATATGGCTGAACTATACGATTTGGAAGTGATTGGGTTGAAGTTGATTATCGATCTCATGTATCGAATACTTTGCTATGGGCATCCAAATAATCAACCGTTACCAAATAATTGGGATATGGAACTTGACTTGCCTGACAACTATTTTAGAATTCAGTTGTGTTGCTTGATATTGAATTCTTTGCAATCATTGAATTCAGAACCTCCTGCAACTTACAAGAAAAATTCTGCCCGCTACACGAAAGAAAAGAGACGAATCAAAGCTGCAAATAGAGAATTGGTTGGAGTATTTACCACTTTTCTTCAATATTATTTGTTTTGCAAAGAGAAACCGGTGCCGGTGGAAGTTGAACATAACATGAATGCAATGTTTGAGAAATTCAAATACACAAAAACCGTGGAAAGGTTCGATACTATAGAGCAAATTCTTCGGAAATTACAAGAACTGATTCAACTGAGAAAAGAAGCTGAGTCTGTCTTCCTTGAAGATGGAGACGGTTTTGTATCCGAAGAAGAGGTTGAAGATGAAGAGGATGATGTTGATGACGATCTTGATGATGATGATGATGACGATGATGACGATGAAGATGATTGGTATTATGCGAATGACAGCAAGAATGGCGATGTGTTTGACGAGGATGATGTTTCAGATGACGATGATGATTCCGATAAGGCTCATTCTGAGTTGGAAAAGCAAAAAGTCGAGGTTGAGAAGAAATTTAGTGATAATTTCGAGAAAGAATATCAAAAAATTCTAAACGAATCCTTCGGCTCCTCAAAGGGGCAGCATTTGGGAAATTCCAAATTGAACGTACCTTTGCCTACGAGAACTATCCGCGAGAAGATTTCAAGTGATAATACTGATTCAACTAAGATGAAGTTTGCGTTGTTATCAAAGAATGGAAAGAAAACACAGGTTTATCAATTGAATTTACCTGCCAATAATGTATTTACTGAATCTTTGTTGAAAGAGCAACAGGTTCAGAAACAGGATAGAGAGAGAATTATGAATCTTGTTTCTAGAATGGAAAATGATTGAAATATATGCATTAATTATTTAACCTTTCTGACAAATCTTTGGCTATGTGAAAGTCGTTATGCTCGATAGCGTCTTCTACTCGAAGATTACATTTAGAACAGTAGCTTGATTCTAGCAATTCTTCCAACAACGAGTTTTTCTTTCTTTTTTGAAGGGTTTCAAATATGTCCGTCACTTCATTCAGTGGCCTTTTATTACTCTGGTTTGACTTTCTAAGTTTCAACGGTCCCCTTGTTTGCTGGTTAAAATTAGACAGTAGCTTATGGCTTTTTGAAAAGTATCCACTCCTTTTTTCGCCATTGCCCTCCGGTGGTATTCTTTCAGATTCGAAGTTTTCAAAAAGTTTAGAAATGTGATCCTTATCTTCTTTTGATATATTTGTATTTGGTTTTGGAGTTGGAGTTGGCAGCAGTTTCTTTTCCTGTTGGTTCAAAAAATTGATTTGCTGAAGTTCTTTGGAACTCGATTCCTCGGTTCCAGATCCCTTCAGGGTATAGTTCTCTATCAACCATGCATCATTTTGCTTCGTAAAATTTGAGATTCTGAGTGCCATATTTACAAGTCTTGGTATTTTGATCAGAGAAGGATCTTTCTTTATTAACTCTGAAAAAGGTGTATTATTGTTCAATTTTTTAAGATCAGTTGTCGACTCCAATACATCCACCAAAAGGCGTTTTCCTGTCAGTTCCATGAGTTCTCTCATTATCACCAAATCCAGTTGAAAAGATAACGAGGTTTGTTTGGAATTTTTTGCCCCCGAAGTTAACATGAAATCTAAACATATAGTTTTCGGTCTTCGTATAAAGCCTTTGTTCCGATTTGAAAGTTTTCTTGATGATAAGTTCATATTTTCGTCGTCTACATCTATCAATCGATAGTAGAGATCACCTGCAAAAACTTTGATCCAAGCATATGCTTCACCCAAGGTATTAACTGTGTGCTTCTGTACAAAATTCTTGCGTGACATCATCGATTTTAATTCAATCTTGTAGGTCAACGGCAGTGCATGCAAACCTCGAACTATGCTGAAAACTTTATCAGGTAGCAGTGGATCCTCCTTCAATTCTTCTTTAAGCATGTCAAGAGTGTAGTTTTCTCGAATATAGCTAATAGAGTTTTGAGTCGGGGGGACCTCGAATTGATTGATGAGCTGATCGCCTAATTTACCCCCTAGACCTGTAATGTCATTTAATTCAAAATTTTTCAAAAAGGTATTTATTGCTTTGTTTCTGATTATGGTTTGATTGTCGGGTTTCTTGAATCCTGCAGCCAACTTGGCCATTAGCTTGTTTCTTGCTAATCCTGCAGAGGTGGTATAGCCAAGCTCTTCATAGATCGCTCGCCTAATATCAAGCAAAATTTGCGATCCTATTATCAAACAAACATCGTCCCAGTCTTGAATTTGAGGTTTTCCAGCACCTATATCAAGCTCAGATTCTGTCTGTGATTCAGAATTCGCTAATAATATCTCTCCTTTCCATTGGATTTCTTTGGGTAATTCATGAGGTATATTTGGTAACGTTCGATCATCTTCTCCGAGTTGTAATTGAGGAAATAAGCATAGCAACTTTTCATATACTTGGCGTCCCAAGTCAATGTAGCACTCGTCTACACTGGCCTTTTCAATCAAATCAACCTTCAGCTTTATCAACAGGAGAATCTTTCTACTTTCTCGGCGATAAGTATCGAGAGAAACCTTATGTTCGGCTTGGAGAGGTAACCCATCCACATATGCCCAATGGGATTCCCCTTTCTTGAATACAGCCGCATGGGCAATGATGACGTTGGGACACTTTTTCACAGCAGACTCGATAGACTCCATTCGACTGATCCCAAACTTTCGGGCAGCATAGCTGACAGCGACAACGGAACACCATTGGGCACACACCACAGGATCGTCTTCAGATAAGTTGAGTCTCACCCGCTCCACTTGGGCAAAAAACGCATTCAAATCGATCAACGCGATTGTCGAAAGAGGCAGCAAGTACGCCCTTTCTTCGAGGTTGAGGTCTTGCAAATCGCGGTAGCAGAATTTGGACTTGTCGCCACCAACCGTGGTCAAGATCGGATCAGGTAAGCAGGCATCCTGAGGCTTCACAGACATCTCAGGTGATCAGGCTTTGACTTTCAATAGAACTTTCCCGTCAAATGGAAACAAGCGTCACCAAGATGTCATAGTAAGGGAATACTACGGACTTTACACGTGTAATACTTTCACGTGATTGAGATAATTTGGGGTACGTGATGGTAGAACCATCACTTTTGTGCCAATGTGGTAGCGCAGAAAATGGAAAATCAAATGGTGGGTTCGAATACAAGTGTGTTGTAGTAATTTAAGTATATACATCTAAGCGGTCCTACATTTCATATTTTTCCGAGAAAAACTGAAGCTCATGCAGCTTAGCCCACTCTTTGGCATCTTCTATCAAGTCCTCGGGTCCACAGGCCACGACCCAGCTATTTTCTTTGTCTTCTGTTCCTGTAGGGTCCTCGCTTGCAAATACTTCTTCGAGCTTGGGTCTTCCTACATTGAACTCTGGGATTTCTTTCTTGTAGTCACTATTGATAGTCCTCATTTCAATGTCTTCTCCTGAGCCTGCTCCAGAGCTGCCATCAGAAGTTAATAGACCATGTTGCTGTTCTTGTGTTTCTTCTTCAATAACAAATACGGGTATGGGATTGCTGCTTTCATCTTCAACAACGGACGTCAAGTACACATCCACTCCACTTATTTCCAAGTGTGACAATATAAAGGTATCCGCTTTGTTCCGAACACACCAAACTAGGGTCACTGGAACGAACGAATTGTAAGTTTTAAAATGGTTAAAAATAGGAATCCCAAACGATATACCTGAACCACCGCAAATAATGCTAACGGACTTTGCGGAATTAAAGAATTGTGGCGGTAAAGATGGATATGGACCTGATAGCAAGTATGGGTTTACCGGATCAAAGGCAAATTTTGTTTTCTTGGTTATCAAAGCAATGTTGGCCGAATTGTCTTCGGGAACATTGGCAATGGTGTAAGGATGAGTAGGACAAATCCACGATCGAATATTCAGCATTGCATAATTAATACGAATATGGGAAGCAGGGATCCAATCTATGAAACCGTTAGGTCTTGGGATCTTGATTATTTGAAGCGAAGATTGAGGGGCATCGACAATCTTGATCGAAGAAACTGAAAAGGCTGCATAAAACCGCAAGTATAATTGAACTATTAAAAATGCAATGCTAATTATAGCCAATATTGTCACATTGGGGCGAGCGTGCAATGAAATGAGCAATACCATCGACCAGGCCGTGAGGTTGTGAATAATGTAGAATACATCATAATAGGTCCGTCTTAGCGTACGGATCGATATGATCACTAAAATAGCAAACATGAAAAATACAATCAATCCCAAAAAATTTAAGAATCGGAACGGCTTCTCGAGAATTGAACCTTCCAGAACCCATTTGTAGGTGTAACCGGCTGCGTGGATAAGCACGCATGCAGCAATCAATCTCGAGAGCCATTTATGCAAACCTAAATTATCTAGATAATAACCCATTGGCAAATTCTCGATCTTGGTTGGTCTAAGAACCAAATAGATGTTGAAGGGAATCAAACTGTAGGCGATTCTGCCAAACCGTTTGACAGATGTGACATACTCCTCGGAAAAGTTGGTGATGTGATAACCTCCCGTGAAAAATATAATCAATGCCCACACCACTATCTGTATCCACACAGGCGGTAGGGCCAATTTCCGCAACAATCTGCTATGAGTCCCGATTTTGTTCCATCGGTTCAAGTAGACGAATTTCAACTGCAATTGCAAGAGGAGATGTATTGTCGACACTGCCAAGATAAAATAGCCGTAATATACGTTGGCGTAATGATGATCTCCATGTCTCCGGTGCAACTGGTAGGACTTGGAACAATCAGGGTCGGTCATCTACGTGTTTGAAAGGTGCAGAGGATGAAAAAGAAACCTGAGTAATTGTTAATCGCCAGATGGAAGTTTTATTTTTTAGATTTGGGTTTTTGTGTCGCTGTTTCCACTTTTGGTGCAAAACCACTATGACCTGATTTTCCTGGAAGGTCAAAAATTTGTGTTTGTATTTTGGGGGTACTGGAATCCCTATTGCCATTTTGGGACACCACATTCCTTGCTGAAGGTAAGGGTGCAGGTCCGTTTCCCAGAGTGTCACTAACCACCTCCGTTTCCAGGCTTGCAACTAGATTTCCATGAAATTTGATGCAGGACCGGTTGCGTGCTTTGTCCACCTGAAGCAAAGAATTAGGGCAGAAAACCGTTGAAGCCGCTTTCTTTTGTCAATCAGCAATGCTGCACTAAATGACTAGGAATATTTGCAATTTACGTAGGCAAATAAGCCCTCCATTCGTATATAGACGAGCCGTCGAATCTCTTACCTAAACTAGCGGTAATAAATAGGAATGTGCACATTTCCTGCCATGATACTAGCAACAAACAATAAACTATTCCATTTTATGATCAGGGAAGAACTAATTCACCCCTAACCCCCATCCTCAAAGTAGTATGTGTAATTATTTACGTCATACAATTATCTCCCAGGGTACAAGTTTCTCCCAGAGAAGTCGGAATTCAGCTCCGACTTTCCAAATTCTGCACAAAGTGTTAACTAATAGCGTTCGCGGCTGATCATGCTCGCATTTTTAGTGTGGTTGAACAGCTATTGTTGGTCGATTTATCACGAGGATCCATAATCGGCCAATTCTTTTGTCAAGCTGCTAACTGTAATTGCATAAGAGCACTAGAAATGTCTCCAAAACGCAAATTTGTTATTGAAACAATTTAGCCCTTCCTACGTTAGTACATTTTATCACATTCGACGAAATGTCGCTTCGAAAGTTAGTGTGACCATGATCCAGTAGCCAACTTTCACCTCTGGAAACCGGAAATCAGTGTGCTGATCCAACACTAGCTTCTGTGTATCCTCAGCCGAGAAGAGTCACTAATAGGACACTATAATCACTATGCAACGAGTATGTACAGTTAGGACTGTTTTCTTTGCAAAAATGTTTCGCTCGATATGCCACATACTTGATATGTATGAGTAATGGTTGTAGAATAGTTGAATTTGACAACCTTCCAAACACCTTTCTAAACTGTATAAGATTAATTTTTGGAGTCAAAAAGTTTAATCTTGTTTTTTCTACGCTTTACCTATGCTTTACCTAAATACTTCAGTCATATGATCTAGAGGCTGCAATGAATTGTCGCAGACACATCACTGCACAATCGACGTCTTCGAGCAGCTCGTCCAATAATCGGGCAAGCAATTTAACTATCATATATGACAAACATTTATCAGTTACCAAAGTGTTGAGACACTGGTAAAAGTTTATCCGAGTAGTACAAAGCGCGGGTTTGGAGGATTACCACAATCTGATTAAAATTTGTTCTGTAGTGAAGAATTAATCAGTGGCGATGACATATATTGCAAAAATAAAACTTGATAATCACAAAAGAGGTAATCCAAAGATCGTAGATGACTCCAATTTCAGCACGAGGTTTAAACGTTTCAAGTATATATCAATTTCACTTTTAGTAGTTATTTAGTTGATCTATTTCATCAGGCTCGCTACCAAGTTTTTCTGGGTTTCTAGAATCGTGGCTTGTTATCATGTCATGGGCTAGACATAGCAACTATTCAGTTGTCGGGATTTAAGAACAACAATTGATTTCAAGCAAAGCCGTTGAAACAATCTAAAATAATTATAAATTTGTTTGTCATGGTTGAACGTTAACTGTTTATCTTTGGGATACATTTGCTCAAGAGTACAAAACTAATAGAAATCCTGATTAAAGAGGTTGAAGTTTAGTACGCCTGCCAGAGCGGACATATTTGCAAAGGTGGACGACAATATCCAAGCATGTATTGTCTCAAACTTCAAACCGACTACATGACGTCTTAGCTAATTGTGTGATTCATTTACAATTGTCTGCTTTTCAGATTACAGGATTCTAACGCAAAAAAAACTGAATCAAGAACTGGTGTATAAATTTTGGTTTATCCGGCAATGAGTTGAACTGACTGGTTGCTTCGAATACCTTTTTGTTCTCATATTCAATGATCAGTTTGTCAAACCACAGCTATTCTTTTCGTCAAGTTTTATTGCGTGTGTTTAAATAAACATATGCAGTTAATGCCTAATGGTTTTCTCCACATACGGTGGCAAGTCATTCGATTAGATCCATATTCTTGCCCGTTTCGGCGCAGTCTTTACCCGAGAATTCTATTTTTTTATTCAATTAATATTATTAGTGATGCATGCAAGTTGACATCAAAATAAACTTTTTAACAACAAAAAAAAATAAAGGTGCAATTACAAAGTTTTGAATTTATTTCGAAACCCATGATAATGCTTGGACTTGCAGCACATCTATCATGACTTGTCTACTTGATGCGTTGCATCAATGCAATAACATATCATTAAGAAAGGATGTTGTTGTTTCTTTTTTATAAATTTTGTAGAAGAGGCTGGAAAGAAAAACACTGGGGCGGTCAGGACATAGGTAATAGTTGCTTAATAATCGCTCTTTAAATTACAGGACCCTTAACAGCTCGGAACTGTTGACTAACTGCAACGAATCAATAAAAAATGTGCAAATTCGTAGTGATTTGCTAATTATCACATGATCCAAAAACTTTTCAAATCCGTTTTATTCCTTGTACTACCCCAGAAGAGAGAAAGCAAATTTACAGGCGTGGAGTTGGCAAGTCGGACTTCCGTTGCAGACGCAATGGAGTTCAGCGTACTTCCTAACTTCAGAAACCAAACTACTTCCATAGGGTACTATCTTGTGCAAGCATGTTGACTTAATTTAATCTTTTTTCTTTGTAATCTGGATAGATTGGTTAAGAAAATAAAATTCCACATTCTTAACCAGGGGGTGCAAATCTAGGTTCAATTATTTTTTAAAGTGAATCTGAGCACTTGCACGGCTGCATGATTGGTGATGCATTATGCATTAATCCCAGGATAATTATAAAATATTTTGTGCATAAAACTTTCGGTTATAGAAAAAAATCTTTAATGCTACATGAAAATCTACCTAAGGCCGCCATAGTGATGTAACTAAAAAATAATGCTTTCAATGTTCTTTGCAAGTACCATCGAAATTATTTTTTAACCAAAAATAAATGTGATACTTTTCACAATTAAAGTTTAATTACTGCAGAAAATAATAGAATAATATCCACAAAGGAACTTCTGGGAGGTACAGACATGCTATATTGGAAACTAGATATATAAATAAGGAGGTCTGTATATATATATGCATAATTGTATCTTTTTCGAATTATCATTTTCTCTCAATCGATCAAGAAGAGTAATTGAAAATTTAGGACTATTAACGTTGGCCATCAAAGTAATTTACATAATACCTTTGAAAGCCACAGGTAGTTCTTCCATTATACCCGTTACTTTTCATCACCCATTGTTTCCACTTCCAACCAGTGCCCTCGCTTTTGGTTGTTTTGTCAAGTGAAAGTCTTAACTAATTGGACCCAATGGTTTATTCAAGAGAAAGCACCAAATGGAAAGCTTACCAATTCAGCGATCCATTTGCTACTGGTTCATTCTGTGTTTGTAATAAAGTGAACAAGGTGTTTTGTCGTCCTGACTGTGGTTCACGGCCCATTACAAATCTCAAGTCAGAAATAAAGTTTGTGGACAAAGCTCCTGATGCCTTGATATTAGGATATGCGCCTTGTGAATTCTGTGACCCATTGAACAGCTCCGTGATCGACGTCAACCTCTTAATCAAATGTGTTATTCATATCAATAATCAAATTGGATTTGTTCCCCCCTTATTGGATGAAAAAGAAGACAGGAACAGCCAAAAGATCAAGGAAAACATATTGGAATCTAAAAGATTGAACGAAGAGCAGATCCTTAGGACCATTAACAACGCTGGCGGAATGATAGGTTCAGTTGATGAACGTGGTCATAGATCCTCGTCGCCCGTTTTAAGTTTCAACAGTACAGGATCAAAGGACTTGGATAACACATCGTTGTCAAAAAACGATTCCGATCATTATCGATTGGTTGATTTGGCATGCCGTCATTTGGCTCTTGCCGCTGCTATCAGCATTTACCAACCACATCGAAGGTCCCTTTCCCATTCACATGATGAAGGAAATAGCCCTTCGCAGTCGAACACATCATCAAAGAAAAGAAGAAGAAGAGGAGGTGTATTAGGTTTCAAAGAATTGGCAGCAAAATCTAAATTGAGTGCTTGGCACTTCCACCGTGTTTTTAAATCTGTAACAGGGTTAACCCCAAAAACTTATGGGGATAAATGTTGGGAATACATAAATCGTCTTAAGGAATCTGGAGAATACTCTACTTTCCAAGAGTCAGCAAATATTGGGAAAACACTGTCAACATCCACAAGTTACCAATCTCCACCATTGTCGTCCCATACTGAAAATTCATCACTGCCAACCTCTCCAGAGTATCAGCAGATCTTTGGGAAAAGTTTCAAAACAGAAAGTCGAGGTTCTTCTTTCACATTGGGAGGCAATATGCTACCTAAAACACAAGAAAATAACATTAATGAAATGATATTGACGCTGCCAGATACCAATAGGAATTTCCTACCTGCAACACCTCCTTCGCAACGTTCAAGTGCTAGCAATATTAATTTGGGGGTATCGTTTGATGAAATTCCCCAGCCCCATTTTACAAATTACAATATGATGGAAGATCAATTCCAGTGCTCGACATATGACGATAGTTTACATAGCAGAACATTTTCGGCACCAGATTTGTCTAAATTAGATGTATCAGCTGCATCTTTATTTGGCCATATTGATGATCAACCAGAAGTACCATCACAGCTTGCTGGTGGTAATATCGTTCAACCAAATTTTGTTAGCCAGAATTTTAAAGAACCAATACCGCCTTCTTTGGAGCCAGAATTGTATGCTTCTTCTCTACTTGTTTCTCCAGAGCAAACTAACTACAATAAATACATGGCACCAGACGTGGCAGCTCAAGCCAGTCAACTAATGCTTAACATGCCTGAAGAATTGGATGTCTATCCTCCCTCAGTTAGTATTGAAGACAATTTACCGCTCATCAATGATTTTTATGTTGGTTCTGGTGCTGGCACTGGTTTGGACGATATAACATTTAACGATCAAAATCCTATTGGTATCAATTCTGAGTTGCTTTCAGCTAGCAATGTTGGGTTATAGAGTATAAATTTAACGAATAAGACAGTTTTTTTAAATAAGATTTCTAAATGGTAAGTAGAGACATAATCATAAAGCGAATCAACTGAAGCCATGCTAATATGTTTTCGATATTATCTTGAATGAGGGGAATGGCATCAGCCTTCAGTTCTGCGTGAAAAATACACTTAATACCACAGTCAAAATCCCGTGAACATTCTGCAACCTATTTTTATACTGTAATAGTAGAATGTATTGAACGACGGTTGTTTCAAAAAATAGTTGCGAAACAAATATTTAGCGGATGCAGCATCTACTACTGAAAAGCCTCTTCAACCTATACATGAAAATTCATAGAGTGATTTTATGGACGGGATTACATGATTTACACCTTTGCATGCAAAACGTGATTATCATAATTAGAAAATATAATCGGAAAATATCACTACCAAATCTAGTAAGAATACACGAAAGATTGTTACAAAATATTTCAGTAGTATGATTCGACACTACTAAAATACCCACAAAATATGAATGCAAAATACCACATTTATGCTTCCCCCTGGGGAAGGCGGAGTTATTAAGATGACAAGCTTACTTCGCAGCACTCATCGGTATCATGGCTAACTTGTAAGGTTGGGTAGGAACCCTTTCATTCGAAAACCTAAAGTTGGGATAATCTTTGTTAGCTCATGATTTGTGCAAGAATCTTAAGCTCGAAATTGTAAAGATGGACTGTCTTTGTTGTTTGGTGACGTAATTGTGCCTATCAGGACTTCCATGGTATTTTTGACATTGTCGCTGCGAAGTTTATCATTAGCGGAATCAATAAAAAATATATTGTGCTCCCTATTACCAGACCATGAAAAGCCCCGTCCACTAGAAAGCGGAACTCAGCTAAGGAAGGTCTGATGATTTTGGCTGTTTTGCGATGACTAGATAACTGAGAGTTTTGTGATGACATTGTCAGTTGTTACCACTTAAAAATGCCCAGGCAACAGAACAAACGGCATTTGAACACTGTGTTTCCATCTATCACGTGAAAACTGGAGGTGGAATTCCTTACGCGACCTCACATTGTTCCCAGGTATAGGTCCTTAAATTTACATACACAAATGGTGTGATAGGCGAGGGCGTTTATAATTGAACGTTAAGTTCAGATTTCCCGAGCCCTGTATCCGCTTGATATAGGACTTGGGTGTAACTGTTGTACGGAACCCAGTCTATCATACCAGTCGTCTATCGTGCGGAATCCAGTGACAAGTTGTACGAAATCCGATAGCCTTCACTTCTTTATTGTAGTAGGAAATTTTTCAAGAAATTCTGCCACGAGAGCCTGGCACGCAAAATTGCCTCGGATATCGGTGATGTGCGTCATTCGAATGTGTCAAGCCGGAGAAAATGTACTGTTCCCGTAGAGAATTACCATCTGGTTGCATTTGTAGAATAGGTACTCCACCCTAAGTGCAACTGGGCAGTTGCCTACATGAGATTGTTATTCACTGTAATTACCTCTGCATATGGCTGACGCAATATCTATTTCCCTTAATACAACCCTAAATAAATTACGTTTACATGATGTGATACATATTAGTTCAACAAGCTTAGCACCAATTGCGACAACTTGTTGTGCATTTCTTTGCCATTGTTCATCACCTTCTTGTCTTGGTACAACTGTTGCTGTACAGTGAATAATTGATTGATATCATCTAATGTTTGCTCTACCTTGTCTATCATCTTTCGATTACCTAAATTCTTGTTCGGGGTAAAAATTTTCTTGATCTTTGTTTTGTAACTATTTGTCTGCCCTTGCCGTCCATTTTTGACTGAATTGCCACTGTTCACCTCAGAAAAGTGCGGAGCGGGTGATGTTTGTGAGTTCAAAAAGTTTGTCGCTTGTGTGTTGGTGGTGTCACGGTTGTGGGTATTCATCTCAATCAATTTTATTTCTCGAGCTCTCAAACTAATGAAAATAGTACGAGAAGTTATTTCTTCATAATCCATACTCTGGTAGAAAAGTAGATCATTTTTCATCGCTGTTAACACTTGTTGTTCAAGTTTTGGATGTACGGGGCACGATTGCACTCCAAATTCAGGTCGAAATTCATCCGAAAAGGCAACACATGGCAATAATGCCTTGTGCTTGAATATCCTTTCCGACCCTAAATGTTCTCCGAGACTAGGTACCTCTAATACTGTCTTGGAGTTGGACTCCGAAACGGAAAACTTGAACTTCTTTGTATTCATGATATCGGAACATTTCTTTCGTATCGCAGATTTATTGTTCTCGGCAATGTTTTTGATCATATTGTCATTAATTAATGGAGAATAAATACTGGTTTTTGACCGCTTAATCTCCAATGTGTTCATGCTTGTGCTCTTTGAAGGTGTTTTTGACGATGGGCTTATTGATTCGCCAATGAGATTAGGCTCTTCACTCATTACGTTCATGGGGTTACTCATATTGTATAGGTCATACATTGACTGTGTTCGCGATAGTTTGGTGGGTGTCATGATCGGTTGGGAATGTTGAACTGATGTACTCCCATGGGTAATATTGATGGGTTTTGCCGTGGAGGTCCAATTATATTCTTCAGTTTCAATTGCAGGGGATGGAGTTCTTAGAGATTGGATTGAGTTCCTTTTAGACAAACTTCCAATAGGAATATATTCACCACTATCAAAGTATCCGTTCGCTGCTAAAGTTTGATTCCAAGAATTACTCACAACTGGATTGCTGTGCATGTTTGAGAATTGATTATTGGAATAATGGGTATTTGAACTTCCTAGAGAATTCTTCCATTTCTCTAAAAATGAGCCACCTAATTTTGATAATGAATAATTTGAATATGATGAAGAATTGGAAGAATTTAATGATGATGAAAGATAAGCCAAAGAAGAAGAGGAATATGCATTTGAAGTATCACGTCCATTGTTATTGTTTGTTGGAGCCACGATTGGTATGCTCAAAGTTGAGGTTTCCACTCTCGACTTGCATGTTGTCGGTGTGGATGTAGATGATTTGTTAGGAATTTCCCAACCCTTGATCGACGGAGTTGATTTTGACAACGAGCTGTCTGAGTTGGAACCAAAAGATGCACTCAAATTGGCATTCACTTTTCTTATTGGGATAGGATCAATTCCTTTAATTGTCGAATTGTCAAGTTCAACCGGTGATGGGGAAAGTGAAAAACTTGGGTTCGTAGGTTTAGTCAAATCATCAGTGCTAGAATATATGACTGACTTTGCTTCGCTGTATTCAGAAATATCCAATGACGACGATGTACCAAAGGATTGATTGTCTGGAATCATAGCGTTAATGATGAAAATCAATTTTTTAGCAACCACAGGGTTTCCTGTCATAATAACTATTCTAGTTATCTCCCGCGTATTTGAGCAAACATTGAAGTAAGGCTTCGTACTCAACAGATGTCGCAAAGGTATCAACAAGGCCAACAAACTTGCCAAGAAAGTATTTGAATTTACATTTGCATTAAGGTTATTTTCCTGATGATTTAATGATGACAGATAGGTATTGTGAAAAGAAGAATTGAAATTGTAGTTGGATGCATTGATAGGTTTCCCATCCTTAAACTCTAGCCAGTTTAATATTTCTAAAACCCAGTTAATCAACATTGGGTTGTATTGGTGGGTTTGATTCAATAAAGTTGATTTGATTATGTAATTTGAATTGATGAGTTTGGGGATATTTGAATCATAATGCACTAATTTGATTAACTTATACAAATGGGAATTTATTTCGTGATCGCCATGCAATATATTATTTGGAAATTGGATTCGTTTGTTAATTAGAAACTGACAGCCAGTGATATTACTTTCAGAATCATAAGTGATACCCAGGTTCAAATGTATAATCAATTTTTTGTAGATAACTTTCTGAAGGAGAATCAAGTAATGAGTAATTTCATCCCAATTGTTGTAAATAACGTCATTGATGCACTCGATAGATTCTAGTGGAATAACAATTCCAATGGAGAACCTGCTGTTTACATTATTTGAAGACTTTGAGGTAGATGAAGTTGGAGCAGGGGGAGAATTTGAGTATTCACCTAACTTAAAGGTGGACTTTTTTATGCAAGCCTCTTTGATGTGCAATGTTGGCTGAGGGTTCCAATTTCTCGAGTCTGATTCCAATGCGGACAACGATGCAGACAGGGAAACATCAGAATCGCTAATGGAAAATAGCTTTGTGATTAATACAGAATTATAGGCTCCATATAATGAATTTGGGAGAACGGGTAGAACGTGTAATTTTGTGGTTCCGTATGTCTCGTTAGTTGGTAGTCCGCAACCGAACATGTAATCATTGAGCTCGGAGGAAGTATGGTATATTTTGGAAGTGACGAAATTTCGACTGTTTGGAGGCTTTTTTGTAAATTGGGTATTTTGCAGCTGAGAGGCCATGGGCTGGGTTTCGTTGGCCGAATCCAACAACACCTGTTTGGAGCGCAAGTTTCCTCCATCCTGGGACACGATTATTCGAAACAATTTGGGGTTGTAGTGGTAAGGTTTGAGCTGGTTGGGGTTGTTGGTTCCAAACAAGATTTCTCGCGAGTAGGAGTCCTCAAAGTTGTTGAGGTTGACATTGGGTAGCTGGGGAGGGGTGGACACCACTGAAGAGTTGGTGGGTCCCTGCGAGGGGTTGTGGTTTGCAGGGCCCGGATTCTGCTTGAACAACCTTCCGAGCATGGTACTAATAGGTAAGGATACAAATTCTTGCTCGATGCTCCAGAGTTTATAAGGTTCTAACTAGTACGAATGACAACGCATCTTTCATGTAACCAGAAGCACAGCAGAGGCGAGGAAATGACAATTAAAAAGTGATGGCAACGGTGGGTTGGACACGCCACGAAGCACGGAAGGTTTGAACTAGTGGTGAAATAAACCTGCAACGAACAAAGTCACGGGATCGGCGATGGGACAACGGTATCTGGAAGCTAGCTTGCCATATATGGGGGGTGTTGACGACCAAACTGTCACCACTATGGAATCGTTCTAGCGGTTCCGCGGGTTTGTATGTAGGAGGAAAAAAACAGCGGTATCGGAAACACCACGACATCTTGCCTAAATAGGCAGGACGCAGCCGCTGGCGACCCACCAGGTGCCTGCCACCGTCACCACCCTGTCTGGCTTGCCACGGGACTGCCATGCGCAGTGCCACCGTGCAACGGAGACAATCTAGATATTCCCCCTGGAGGCAAGAAAGTGGGTCTATTGTTGCTACGACAATATTGTCACCGGCAGGGCATTGCTGCGAACCACGATTCCCCCAGTGCACCCAAAGGAGATGGGCCATGACCTGTGGCTAGGTCGGGGGGGGGGGTGTAGGTAGTGTGTCTACAAAGGCTGTAAACGTTGCCAGATGAAGTGGTGGCAGAATGTCGGAACATCAATCCAGTTTGGAGAGGTGATTGTCCGTTGAGGATCACGAATGCACACTGATAATGTCGCTCCCTACAAACAATAAGATGGGCTGCACGGTGGCATTATTTTTTCGCTACCCATTTCATTAATTTCTTTTCCTTGTCGCTCTATTTTGTGACCCCCAAGCTTGTCGAGAGAGAGCGCCAGTGCTACCAACTGGGAAAGTTTGCGCGAGACTGGTTCAAGAATACCCGACGGTGGAAATACCCACAACCAAAAGTAGAAAATATCCGAAGACCGTGTGGTTTGAAACCAGAAGGCGGATTTCCTGGTCTGGTTTTAGCATTGGGTGTGATTGTCGATCGCTAGTTATTGCTTCACCCGTGATACCAGGTGCTTGCAAAGCTACGAAGTTGTTGGCACCAAACACATCACAATTGCCTACCATGCAGAGAAAAAGGGAAGAATTCCGATGCTGAGCCCCCTATGCATGAATACAAGGATTTCATGCATAGACACAAGAATTCTTATGCGTGGGCGGTAAACTTTAAATGCAAAAAGCTTGAGTTTAATATTCACCACGAGCCAGCATTACCGCTTGCACAGACCACCTGGAACAAATCCCAATTGGTGGATGGCACATCGCTCAAACCAAGGCTCGCCTTTGTTTGAAGGTGGTGGAAGTCCGCACAGAGGGCAAAGCTGCCCGAGATTGTCCACTGATTGTAGGCGCTACTTCCCAATTGGGAAATTACCTTCCCTTCTCGTATGTACAACTCAAAAGAACTTTTACGGTTGTACATTGGTTGCATTGTATTCCCTACATAGTCAGTGAGTGATGTGCAGTAACCCACACTAAACCAGTTTCAAGCACCATCAAGTCCAATCATTGTCGGTTGCGCAACACTAATTTTTTAAACTATCCTCCAACACTTCAACAAGGAGGTCGGCGTGCTTATTTTCAAACAACAAGGTGGGCCGCAACCGGACAGCAACATCTCCACACCCCCCAATATTGACACCTCTGGACCTGCAATCAAGCAAAAGTTTGTTTCTGGTCAGGGCATCATTGCAATCCCAGGCAATGAACGTACCAAAATTCTGCCCCCGTAAACTGTGTACCTTATCACCAAATTGGGCAAACAATGACTGCAATTTGGTAAACAAGTAATCTCCTACTTGTGCGGTTCTAGCCACCAAGTCGTTTTTGACAATTTCTTGGTAAATGCCCCTAGCTAACAATGCTTTGGATGGGTCTCCACACCAGGTATTGAATTGGCGGTAAGGTTGATTGGGCTGCAAATCAGGATTACTAAAGTAAAATCCTGCCGCTTGGAACTTTTTCGAAAAGGTCACCATGTCGGGGGGTGATGAAAGGTTCCAGTGTTCATGAGCCCAGAACTTTCCCGTAGCACCAACTCCCGTTTGCACCTCGTCGACAATAAACAACACATCATGCTTAGTAGTCAAATCTCTAATTCCTTGAAAGAACGCAGACGAAGCATGGTTATCTCCCCCTTCAGCCTGCACCGGCTCCACAATCAATGCCGCAATCTTTTTGGGCCATGTCTTCAAGATAGACTCCAATTCTTGCAAACAATGCTCTTCCTCGGCACGGTTTTCCTTGGCAAATTCTTCCAAGGGGTACTTCAACAGAGGAAAGGGAGCTTTGGGCCATGGGAAGGCAGGTATATCCAATTTGTGGATGGCTTTGGATCTGGTGGTGGACAAGGATCCAAACAATCTTCCGTGGAAACCACGATCAAAAGATAAAATAGCCATGTCCGAGGCGCCGGGATTCTGGTTGTTCATCACTGACTCAAGCTCCTGCTGAGAAAAGCTTGCCGAACCCCGCTCTTTAGCCCGCTGGAACATAAAAGCAGCCTTGTAGGCGGTTTCGTTGGCATCCGATCCACTCAAGGCCGTCCATACCTTTGACATTCCCGGGGGTGCGGCTGCCAAAATACCCTCTTGCAAGATCTGCTGGTAGTTGGTGGAAGGGAAGCATGCCAATGCAGGGCGATTGACCAACGCACTGATCATCTCTTCCGACTTGGCCACTTCCCGCAACTGGGGGTTGTTGTAACCCAATGGGATGGACGAGATCTGGCAGTAGACATCCAAAAACTTGTTGCCGTCGGCGTCGCTAATGTAGTTTCCCACCGAATTGAAGTAGTCGCTTACAAAGTAGGTAGCTCTGTTGTCAAACACCTCGCCCAAGTGCTTGTTCAACTCCACCGACTTGGGGCCTGGAACCACATTGGACGCAAGCACCGGTCTCGATGGTTCCTGGGGGAAATACTTGGCTGCAACCGAAGAAGAACTTCTGGTTAACCTGGTGACGCCCAGGACAGCCTTGGTCAGTTTGGGCACTCTGAACATCGCAGACACAAACGCTCTTTGACTTTCCTAGCAAAAAAGGCCATCACAAATGATGGTGGAATTTCCAAGCATTATGTACGTCGAACACGGTAAACGAACACCTATGTGAGTGTGGAATTGTCACTGTTCCACGAACCCACTCCAGAAAAGAAGGAGCTGGTTTTCCGATAACCGTTAGCGCGCATTTCCCCAATTAGGAAAGTCTTGCAACTACATCCATACATTCGCGGCTACACACAAACGGCAATATTCGGCTAATTAGCAGATATTAGCCCCATTTTTGCGCTATCCATATACGACCTAATCCCGTCTCCAGCGCACCTGTCGGGGTTGTCGAGCGTAGTATATTCCTCCCACTTCGAGGTTGGTGTTCCATTGGTCAATGTAGGAGCAGAGAGCCGAGGCCAACGCCAACTCCAGAACGATTTGCGATTCGTCAACGACCAAGGTAAATCCTCTGTCTGCATTGGGAACGACCTGGCCAATTCTTTCTCTGATTTCAGACTCTTTTTCTCCCAAGTTGTGGACTCGCTCGAGCCATTTTCCTCGGTAGGTCCATTGATAGGTGTACCCATCTGCCAACGTGAACATCCTGTAGCTGTCGATAGCATCAACCCGGTGTCCAATGACGTGCCAGCCCAATTCGGCCGCTGGAGCTGTCGGCGCTCTTATTAGTAATATATTGGATCGTAGCCCGGCCCTTACGTCGGCAACCGGCTCGTCTTCGCCGTCGGGTCCCGTGCCCGTTGAAGCGGACGAGTACATTCTGTATGCCCCTTTTACGGCTCGTGACCGAAGAAACCAATATAACTTTTTATTGGGATCTGCGGGTCCAACCTTCATCCTTCCTTTATCGGTGTCGTAGACATCGAAGACTTTGGATCCGGAGCCAAATCGTTTTAGAACAATATATCTGGACGCTTTTTCCTCTTGTAACTCCCGTATAATTGGTATGTATCGTGAGCTTCTTCGGTGAGGAGAAAATAACAATGCTTTAGCCTTGACCAAAGGGCGCATGACTGGACTGAGTACTAGTTCGATAGGCATTGCAGTTTAATTGATAGCTAGACTACTTGTAGTGAAGGTTAAGTATTTGTGAATTGCTGCTATTTTTTGCATTTTTCGCAGCAATTGTACAAATATCAGTTATGGAAAACTATTACAGAAAAAGAATCTAACGGCTTTTGTTCGAAGATCTAAACCCATATTCTATAACCTATTGCCCTGTCTTCGAATGATTTGAGTATTGCAACAACTTTGTCTTTCGAAATCTTGTAAGCCTTGGGTATTTTTTGAAATTTCCAACTGAAGATATCAAAGACGAAATTCGTAGTTTTTTGTTACTCAAAGTTGTTAAATATCAGACTACCGAAAGTTATTGTCCAATAGATCATATATTCGAGTTATTCGACTACATATATCATCATCATTTTCACTTGTGCTCTGATATTCATAGAAGGGCAATTCATCAACATCAAAGTCCGATATAGTGTAATGGCTATCACACGACACTCTCCATGTTGTGATCCGGGTTCGATTCCCGGTATCGGAGTTTTCTTTTTCTTTTTGCATCAAATACCCTTGAGATGCACTTGAAGTGGGTCACGAGACTGGTACAAGCTCATCGCTTCTGATATATCCAGGAATCCTACCTCTTATGTATACAGCCAGTAAAAATTTTCCGTAAGTGGTACTGAAAAATGATATTTAAACGGAACAAAAATTATAGCCTAAAGCGCAGGAATAGTACTTATCGACCTTTACTACTTTTTATTGGTCAGAAAATAACAAGTTGTGATAAACGCAGTCGATGTAATAATAAAATATATTATGTCCAAATTAGTGCCAATTGCCAAGTTACATGTCTATATATTCAAGAAGCACAGTCTTGAGCATGTTGCAACCGATAATTTGCAGCCAAAATCAATCCTAAACCCAATACATGCAAAAATTGTAGATGCCGTCCTCTATTCAACCATTCATTCCCCGAACACCGGGAATTCTGTTGGCTTGAGGAATTCTGTTGCCTTTATTTGGTGGGCTATCTCTGTTGTCCTGCTTTGGACTACCTCTATTGCCCTTATTTGGAGGACTACCTCTATTATTGCTTGAAGAGGGCGGCAGGAACCTGTATCTATTCCTAGCTCTCTGTGCTGCTAATCTCTTCAATTCCAAAGCCAGCATGTATTTCGTTCTATCCGGATCTTCATCAAACTCCTCTAACCGATTATGAGTATCGTAATCAAAAGAAAATTTGCCGTAGATCTTTCTGCTAGCCTCCAAGGCAAGCTCTTGCTCTCGTCCATAGTTCAAGCAAAAATCGACCGAGCCTTGCAATGCGCATACAATATTATCATTATTAAAACCCGGCATCAACTTCCGGTTGTTTGCTGTAGGATCAAACACATACTGTTGATCAGGAACTTGCAATTTTCTCCTAATTTGCTTTTGCTCCTTTCGAGGTAGCTTTGCAAATTCTATTTCTTGTTCTCCTGGGTCCAAGAACAAAGTTTTATCTTCAAGATCAAACAATGCTTGCAACAATCCTTTAACGTTGATCTTGTGGACAGTGAAGTCACTTATGGATAACGAGAGAGTCAAATAGTCGTCACTAATCCACTGGCCATTGGTTTCTCCAAGTGACCTGATTTGCCACGATGAAATACCATTGGGAATGAGCACATTGGACTTCAGACACAAATCAAGAGGATTTAACAAGTCCCAACCAATCATTTGTATATCAAACGAAATTGATGATGAAATATGGCTAACCTTGAAAACATCTCGGTAACTGTATGCTGGTCGCTGCTTTGGGTTAGGTCCAACAAATTCCCGGGCCTTTTGAATTCTGTCCTTGACAATGACCACTAAATTTGGTCTATACATCACCTTTCCACAACCACAGTCATCAAGGTGGGCACGTGCAAAACCCACCCAAATCTCGCGATTAGGAATGAGCAATTTGCCAATGGGCACATTGGATTGAGATTTGAGCAATTGGTTTATATTGACCAACTGAGTTCCTCCTCTCAAGGGGCCAACCAGATTAGAAGGAGCCAAATCTTCATTCAATCTATAGGTGAATGAACATGAGCCTTCATCACCAATTAGGTCGCACTTCAAAACATCCAAGTTTGCCCATCGGTAAATGAAATGAATGTGAGCATCGTATCCGGCGCGTTCACGTTCATACTGACTAAAAAAAGGGGTCCAATTCTTTTGCGTGCTTTGACGGGGCAAATTCTTGATTTTCAATTCAACCACTTTATTGTAAATGTTTTCATCGTACAATGGATTCTTGACAGCCTCAACATTCTCCTTTCCTTTTTGGAACTGCCATGGCCAGCAGAGAAACATCGAACGATAAAAGTCAGTCTTCATGAGAATGTGCTCATCGTCGTCATCGTCAAAGGAAATCAATTTTCTGTGATAGGAATTGAAAATGATCAAGGGTTCCTCATAGCCGCGCTTGTTGCGAACCAAGATCAACCTTGGATCCTCGGGTCCATAGTACTTGCCTTCGGTGTTGTCGTAGTCGTGCCAGAAGGGAATGGGCAAAAAGTAGGGAAAATGCACGATTTTGAACTTTTGCGGCTGTTCCTTGGTGGAATCGGCGGCGGCGTTGAGGTTGTTGGAGGGCACGAGTAATTTGGTGTTCATGAGCTCATTCCAGTCCTTATCGTACAATTGGGCATAAGTGAGGGAGATGACGGGCTGGTTTCGAGCCCCCTTGGGACTGTACAAAATACGAGAAATCATGTAGTGTACGCCAAACTCTTCCAACCACACCGACGAGCCGGCCAAACGGAACCAAAAGCGGTCCACCACCCCGTACTGGAGCTGGAGTTTCAATTCGTTGATGAAAAACGGCGCGAGCTCGCGAAAGTATGAGTTCTGGTTCAGCTCCACTTCTGCCAACAAGCTGGTGAGGATTTCCGAGAGCGACACCTCCAAATTGACCGGGGTGTCGACGCCCACGGTGGCGTTGGTCTTCAACTTGGCGTCGCAGCGCATCAAATCCATGTCGATGTTCTTGATGGAGTTGAACACCGTCATGTGGTGGTTGTGGTAGACGGCCAGGGCCTGGGCCTGCGATTGGTCCACCGGCGACGCCAACACAAACCGCGGGTGGCCCAACAACGTCTTATTGAAGAACACGGGGTTATTGTTGACAAAGTCGTTGATGTTGTCCACCGCCAACCCCTGGGGAAACACCACCTGGTTGGTGGTGATGCGGTTTCGCGGTATTCCTTCACCTCCGTATGCAAATCTGAACCGGGTGAGCACGCCGTAGTCGAGGTACGCCAACACCTGGAGCACCATGACCGCGAACAACGTCACCACCGTCCAGTAGGTGATGGTCAGCTTGAGTCGTCTCGTGAGCATGGCGGCGAGGGGGATGGGCCCAATCACGCGGAAAACGGCACCCGGAGCGCAGAAAACAAGTCACACAGCGCCGTTAACAACAGAGCCGGGACGACGCGACCTCGAGGGGCAAGAACAGGGGATTCACGTGGCGGGAGCGACCGTTGGGATTGGTGGTACGTGTGGGAAATTTTGGTCGTGAACGGGGATCAAAACTACGGGGAATTTGTTCGTGGTTCTCCGGTCACGTGATGGGGGGCTGAGGGCAGGACGGGGCAGGACGGGGCGGGAAGGAGCGGAAATGGGACAAAGGGTTGTTGGGCCCCGGGGGAGATAAAACGCGAGCAGATGGGATTGGCCTGGGGACGGCGCGGCGAGGCGGGCACCCTAGGGACGGATCGGCGTGTCACACGAGTGTTAGGTGGGAATGTGCCTGGGAGATGTCTGCCGCTTTGGGAAGGTGCGGCTAGGTGTCGTGCAACCAAGAATGTCGCGGGGTTGCAAAAATGTCGTACGAGTTCTTTACCACGAGTAAATGTACATTAAATATTAAATAAGTCATGGTTAGTTGTTGGATTTGCCCTTGTGGGACTTTTTGCGCTCGCGCTCCTCGCCGAGTTTCTTTTGTTGCTCGCCGTAGGCTTGGCAAAACTGCTCGGACCCCGTGATTGCGCAGCGCACGTTGTCGTTGTTGTAGCCCGTGCGGGTGAAGTCGCTCGACTCAAACAACTTGAAGGTGGTTGCCGTCGAGTCCAAGTGGAGCAACTGGTGGAGTATGCCCCGGATGTGGATAATATCTACAGTCTTATCGGTGATGGACAACGACAACGTGAGGTAGTCCTGCAAGGGGATATTGCCGTCGTCGTCGCCGCCGACAATCGACCACGACGACACCCCGTTGGGAATGAGCACGTTCGGGGTATTGTCCTTGCAGAGGTTGTCGGGGTCATTTTCGTCCCAGCTGAGGATGGGCACGTCCAACGACACGAACGGCGACACATGGGAGATCTTGAACAAGTCGTCGCCGTCGCGGGTCAACACCACCATGTTGGGACGGTACATGCTCTTGCCACAGCCGCAGTACTTGATGTGGGCGCGGGCGAATCCAAGCCAGATCTCGCGGTCTTCGGGGATGGTGGAAATGATGTCGTCCAACTGGGGGTGCTGGCGATGATACTTGTGCAACAACTGGTTGACGTTGATCATCTCGGTGCCCCCGCGCAAGAGCCCCACGGGAGCGGAGGCGTCCAAATCGGGATTGACCCGGTACACATAGGTGCACTCGCTGACGTAGGAGTTGGTGTTGGAACTCAAGGGACACTTGAGCACCTCCAAGTTCTCCCACCGGTAGACAAAGTACATGTGCTTGTCGAAGCCAAACTGCTGGCGTTCGCGGAAGCTCACCATGGGGGTCCAGTTCTTCTGGATGGGGATACGGTCGCCCTCGCGCTTGATCTCCACCACCCTGTTGTACAAGTGGGAGTCGGTGGCGCGCGACGGTATCTCCTCGACATTGAGCTTGCCGCGCTGCCTCTGCCAGGGCCAACTGACGAACATGGACCGGTAGTAGTTGTAGTGGATCTTGGCGGCGCGCTCCTCCTCCAAGTTGAACTCGGAAATCTTGCGGTGGTAGGCGTTGAACACCATGACGGGCTCGTCGTGGCCGCGGGGGTTCTTGACCAAGGTGATGCGGGGGTCCTCGGGCCCGTAGTAGCGCGAATCCTGGAAGTTGACGTCGAAGAAGGTGGGGATGGGCAAGATGGACGGGTACTTGACGGCGGTGTAGAGGTTCCCCGTCTCGGCCTCCTCGTTGCCCACATCGGGGTTGTTGGTGGGCACCACCAACTCGATGTGGGGGATCTCGTTCCAGTTGTCGTCAAACACCTGTCCGTACGACAAGGAGAGAATGGGTCTGTCCTTGATGCCCGAGGGCGAGTAGAGCACGCGCGAGATCATAAAGTGGACGCCGTACTGCTCGAGCCACACCGACGACCCTGCCAACTGGTACCAGTGCTTGTTGATGGTGTTTTCCTTGATCTGGTTGCGGATGTCGGGGAACAACAGCTCGAGCTCGCTGAAGTACTCCAGGTGGGACTCCAAGAACCCCTTGACCACCTTGGTCATGTCGGCGTTCTTGTTGACGGGCCGGGAGATGGCCAACTCCACGGGGCTCTCGAGCTGCCCGCACCGGGACTGGTCGTCGCCAATGTCGACTGCCGAGTTGAACAACTGGGTGCGGTGGTCCGCAAACGGCAACTGGGTTAGTGCGGACGTGAGGGGCTCCGACTCCGTCTCCTTGGAGTACTGGTAGCGGAGCACCCGGTGGTTGGACTGCGGCAACCGCAACCGCAAGGTATCGGTGTAGTAGGCCTCCAAGTCGGCCCGGGACTGCGCCGGGAAGTGCCGCGGGAACACAATGAGGCGGGTGGTGGCGTCGTTGACGGTGCTGATGGGCACGGCCTTGCCCAATTGGTCTTGGTGGTGGTGGTCGGCGGCGGCGGGCGCCCGGCCCTCGTCGCTCCCCGTGAGCTTCAAGGACTCCAAGATGCCCACGTCGTCGTAGCGAGCAAGGTGCACCGTCACCATCACGCTCACCAACCCCACAAACACGAGGGAGATGGTGAGCCTTTTGATGTCGATGGCAGGAAACATGGGGCACGACGGCGGGCAGCACACAGCGGGGGCACACGGGAAAGTTGCTCTCGTACAATCAACAAACGGTTACTGCCAAACGACGGTACACAGCCATCGAGATGACAAGAAGAAAAGAAAACAAGAGGAGGAAATCACAATTGGTCGAGAGCCCAATCCGGTATTGTCGAAAATAAATGCAACCGCACACGCGGAGGAGGATTAAGCGACTGTCTGCATGGACCCAACAAAGCCCTGTCAGTTATTATCTGTCTGGTCGTGGATGTTGCAGCCCGAGATATTGCTGCAAAATCGCTGCTGTGAGACACCGGTGCCGGGGCAGTCGAGCGGGCAGGGGCAAGGGCCACCATTGCACCGCCCCCTGGTGGCCCCAGGACCCCACCACCACCCACTGCTGGTGGTATCCAGGGCCCTTCGGTGCACCCTCTTGCGGGACCAGTGCTGCAACTGGGACTCTACGGACGATATTTTTTACCATTATTTAGGTTATTTTTTTGGTGAATCGGGACACAAAACCTTAATTGAGAAAAATATTCGTAATAAAGTTAGAAATTAAAATTAACCTCGTCTCCCCGTAGGCTCTGGCGCCCACCCACCTGCCCCAGGGTGGCATCGGCCCCAATGGTCACACCCACAACCTCCGCCGTCCTCCGCCCGCCAATATCCGACGTCAAATGACCAAAAATAACCACCCTGGCGCGCGCAATTGCCGGTTGTTGTCAACGCGTGCGCGGTCCGCTGCACGACAAGATTCTCATAACTGGCTCACACCACCAAGACGCTGCATATCGCCCGCCTGTCACGTCGATACTTCCATCCACTTTGCGCAGCTAGCGTCATTAGCAGCTTCCTCGTTACCATCGTGCAGGTGGCACCGCAGCGCATCTCATAACTCCGGGTCTCGACCCTGGCCTGTCAACGCACCCAGCTCCGCGAGAGTGTAGCCAACTGTTTTGGTCTTGTAGCCCGCAACTTCCAAATAACCTATTTTGCACAACCACCGCCGTCGATCAGCGCAGGGTTAGCTCGTAATCACAGTGGCTACTATGCAGTCACCGTCTGCGATTCCCGATTCTGTAGCCACATTAGCAATCCGCTGGCACTAATTACAGGGTGGATTCGCAAATTACCCCGATTTCCACGGTGCTCCTGCATCGAAATTACCACTTGACCGCCATATCATACCACACCATGTCGAAGCGCATCACAAGCAGCTAACTTTCTTCTACTACTCGATGCTGAGACGATCCATATCGCTGGCCTTGATGATATTGGTGGAACCGCGGGCCAATATCTCGTTCTTGATGGCCTCGGGAATGCCGTCGTCTTGGTCCAACTCCTCCTCCTCCAAGTCGTCGCCATCAACGTCGTCGCCATCAACGTCGTCCTCGTCATCGTAGTCATCATCATCTTCATCATCTTCGTCAAAGTCATCTTCGTAGTCTTCGTCGTCATCTTCGTCATAGTCATCCGTGTAGTCGTCGTCGTCGTCAACCTCTTCATCGGTGTAGTCACTATCATGCACCTTATCGAGCTCGGGGCTGTGATAATCCTCGTCTTCATCCTCGTCTTGCTTCTGTTGCTTTCCAAACATCATGAAGTTCTTCAACGGAGACGTAAATGACGACCCGGAGGTGGGCCTTTCTTTCTTGGTGGGAGATTCGGCCTTGTTAACTAATTCGGGATTATTCTTATGCTCCTCTTCGGGCTTAACCTTGTGCAGAATCTTGGTACCTTGACCAAACTTGTTGGACCCTGGCTCAGGCGTCACCCGGTTGCTCAACACCGGTGATCCCGCAGCGGTTACATTGCCGCTGTTTTTTCCATCGCCTTCATCCTGGCTCTCATCACTCAAATCTCCAATTTTAAGGGGCTCCCGCCAGTAATTCACGTCATTGAACTTTTCGTCGGCCTTGTAAAAGTCACCAAAAGTCTCTTCATTAATGCTACGGGGCGAACCTGGAGACCGCGGTGATCCGGGTGATCCTGGAATAAATGGATTTTCCATGCCATTTGTTTCGTCACCATTATGATGCAGAATATACTCATTCCACTGGTTATCATTCCAATAGGTGTCGTATGAACTCACTTCTTTAATGGGTGGGAAAAAGTGATCAACCAATCCCCCAATATGCAAATATGATGACTTGTAACCTGCCAATTCCAACAACTCCATATGAACCTCGCCGTTGGGATTGATGGTAAAGATTCGATGACTAGGAATCTTCACTGATCGATAACTAATGGCATCAGTGATTCTGTTTCCGAAACCAGCATAGAAGGGTGTACGGTCGTCATCTTCATCCAAGGCCTCATTGGTGGCGAAAAAGAGGTTCTTTATATCGGAAAGGCATGCCATCTTGAACACTTCTGGCTTCTTGAGCACAACTTCTCTTTTCAATGCTGCAAATGTTCGGTCTGGTGACAATATCACCGGGCCATGAGGCAACTTGATACCATCTTGCCTGATTCCCTGTAAATATTGTCTCGTGGTGTCTGCTTGTCCCACCGATCTTGCGGTTAAATAGACTATATTATATCCATTTTGTTTGATTTCCTGAAACAAACTAGCGACACCTGGATGGGTCCAATCGCGACCTATCAAGTTGAGTACATGGCCCAAGGCGTCTGATTTGGTAATGGTGCCGTCAATATCGGAGATGACAATAGGGGTCAGTGATTTCCAAAGGTACAAGTTTGCTGTGACTTGGGACGTGCCCTCACTCACCTTGAATCTGAGCAAGTTTTCGCCGTAGTTCAAATTCATCAGATCCAACTGTTCCGAGGTGAGCCTGAGGGTCTTGAAGTAAGATTTTGCATTTGCATCGGGGGGACCCTCAGCTAACGTCGATGTAGAGGCAGAGAGGACGGAATTGGTGCCCATCTGGGAGTTTGTCGTAGAGATCGACTCCAATTCGTCCACATCTGCATTCTCAAATTCTGGGAGGTTTGAAATACGGATGTTCCCATTCTCATCCTTGGTAATGATCTGGTCCCATGCCTTAATTTCTTCTCCCGTGGGAAACTGGTTGGTGGACAGCTGGATCTCCTCGAGAAAGATCTTCTTGAATAACTCCTCGGAATTGTCAATGTTCTTTTGCGAGTTGGGCTTGTACCCGTCCAAGTCGATCACCATGTCGCCATTGATGTCAATCTTGGTAGGGATGTTCAACTTTTGTGTGACTTTTCTTGCGCTTTCAATTGCAATCTTGGAGTGCAACGACGGGGTGGGGGTGGGGCTCTTGGAGTGGAGCTGCGAGGGGCTCGGGGTGTCCGACAAGCGGATCTTGTCCTCCATGCCCGCCTCGGGGGCGTTGTTGAGATCCAAAACTTCTGGCTCGTACTTGTCGCCATCGCCCGTCTGGCGAGGAGACGACTGGGGCGACGATCCCGGCGAAGTCACGGGACTGATCACTGGCGACGTCAACACGCTCTTGGAGAGCAACTGCTCCAACTGCTTGTCTACCTCGAACACGAAAAACGCCTCCCCGCCTTCGCCCAACTTCATGGGAAGGTTGGTTTTGATGTCATTGACGTAGAGATCCACCTTTTTCTGGGACGGCTTGATGATCTGGAACTTTCCAAAGCGTATGTGCCATGGCGACGTGTGCAACGACCCGTCGGGCTGCTCGATGACGATGATGTCGATGGCTCCGGAGAGGGTGGCTGGGTTGAGGGAGTTCCACTGGTTGTAGACGTATCCTCCTACTTTGCCTACGTACTGCATGGTATGGTCCCGGACACACGAGGTACTCTGTCAAAAATGGATGGAATACACGGTATCGACACCGGAATGGAGGATAGCAGCAACAATCGATTGGAATGGCGCAGAAAGAGCGTTTTCAGTTGGTCGTATTGTGGTCGTATTACGGTTCGGGACCCACATACTAATTAGGAAAGTTTGCGGCAGTTGCAAATTGGATCCAGCGGACCACGGGAGGGGGCCGGGTCTTCACGTGACTCTCTGGGGTTGCTAATGGGTGTCGATGTACGAGGAGTGCTACACTGTATGTTTAGTGACGGTCATTGGACTACGGAAGACTAGAGGGAGAGGGGAGGGGTGGTGGAGGTGACGAACTGCGTTGCGATCATTCGTGTTAGCAGTCCGAAACTCAGAATAGGAATTTTATGGGTCGACATCCTCGAAATTTTCTTAGTGCGAGGTTAGAAATTTGGACCCTACATCCTTACTCACGGTAAACCACAGTTTGGGAGTAGATACTTAAGATTTTGTGGGAGAACTTGGCACAGTTCCTCGCTGGATCTTTCAAAATCATTGTAGGCTCGAGTTTCTCGCGGGAAAACGATTTTTCCGCTGCCACGATGGTAGCGTTTTCTCAGTTTTCTCACTATTTTTCTCGCTATTTTTCTCGCTATCTGCTTTGCTTGTCGCAGACTCTCGCTGAAGGTCGCACGAGCTTTTGCCTGGGATTTTCTGCTGCCCAAAAATGTGCCGATAAGGAGTATGTTTTATTACAATCGTTTGCTTGCAAATTAATGGATAAAAGAGGCTCTAATTCGGTTCTTGTAATTGCGATACTCTTGCCCTTCAGAGCAACAATTCATCATGGACCCTAAAGTAGTAGTTCTCGGGGACAAACATTTCATCGCTATTGACTGCAAATATATCGACAGTCCTACTAGCTAAGTGAAAATTACTTTGCTGTATATACAAGTATCGAATAAATTCTATTTACAAATTCTATGTACATGAATTATAACAGCTTCCCGCTGACAGATTACTCTCGCCTGCTAAAATCACTCTCAGTGACGTTAGATTTATCCAATGAGTGTTTGCGAAGGTTTCTTTTCAAAAAGAACCAATACCGAGATTGCGTTGAAAGTTTCCAAACGATTGACTGGGTTGTTAAACGTGTCCGTCCTGGTAAGATTGAAACAAGTTGTTTCGAGTGGCAATACATGGAAGGAATTGTAGAACTCTCCAAGCGAATCCATCACAATTCGTGCCTATGAAGTCTGATTATAAAAGGTTTCTGTCTTCTCTTTGATATTCATGTAAGCTTCGTTACTCATGTCAAATTCAGCTGCTTTATGGTTTTATAACAGTCATTGAAGCAAACTACCCGATTCGCAGTGTTGACTGATTAACTCTCCAGGTCCAAACTAGACGTTCTAGCGAGAGTTGTCGCTAGTTTTCGCAGTAGAATTTCAATTTTTCTTTAAATCGGAGGGGCTACGCAGTTCTCGCTAGATGTTCTTGTTTCCCTTCCCTAGGTACCCTACATTAGATAATCGTATTCACTTTAGATAATCGTATTCAGTATCTCGCTGCTTCTCTGTAGCTTTACTGTATCGTCTTCATCTCTTGACACATACTCTCGAAACGCCTATTTTGCTGGCCATGCACCACTCGTAGTAACCTCTTCATTCAATTATAGCTGCCACCACGCTCTACGCTAGAATATCGGGAAAGAAACCAAATAACCGTATACTCATTCAATACACTGTGACCGGATCAGTGCCACTGGCAATATTGCACTGGTGCATCAACCGCCTCTCGTCGTCGCCTCCCGTCCCCAACCCCTTGAACTCGCCCGTCACCGAGTGCCACACCCCGCGATTGAAAAACAATACCAAGTCCCCCTGGGTCCACGCGTGCGCCAACACCCGCGCTGGCGCAATGGCAGGACGCATCAACAGGTGCACTTTTTTCCGCGCCTCCTCCAAGTCCAACGTCTCCACCGTGTCCCCATTCTTGGTGTGCAACCGGTACAAGCAGCACCCGTGCACTTGCAAATGGTGTTCGTTGGTCACAGGGTTGGTCCACACCATGGGCAAACGCTTGACCTTGGACTGTTCCCATGGAGGCAACTGGTCGAAGGCCATCTCCTTGCCTTCTGACACCATGGTCAATCCGTCTGAGGTGGCACGGGCAGGGGAAATAAAGATGTAAGGGTGGGGGGCGTACTCCACGGTGGTGTTCAAGGCAAACTGCTTTTCGGTGTCGCTCAATCTCGCAAATGCCTGCGCGCCACTGACAAAACAGGTTGCTCCCTGGGTGAGCGACAACTTGTCGCCGGATCCGTCTTCGTAGTCGATGGTCTGGTGGTGGGAGGCGGGGGGCACCTTGATGCCCAAAAGGGTGGTGACCATGGGGGGAGACAAGTCGTAGAGGGCACTGTCAATATGCCACCGGTAGAACCGGGTGCGACCCTCGGTTTTGATTTGCTGTGGGGTCAAGGGCAGATGGTGGAAGGTGGTGTGGGAGGGGTGGGTCAAGGTGATGTCTTGGTCGTTGTCGTTTCCAGGCTCGCCCTTTGCAAAGGTGCCCTGACCCAAGATCTGCACCTGAGGCTGTGACTGAACAGAACACCCGTCTTTGCGGAGTACCGATTGGGTGTGGCGGAACTCTTTTCCGTGGCCGTAGGCAGCACCGCTATCTTCGGTGTGTTCAGGGAGCGAGGGGTCGAACCGGCGGGTCAAGTGATACTGAGACTTGGGCGACAACTTTTCCTGATTGGGGATCACCACCACCAAATTACGGTGGAGAGCGTCGGAAAGAGCAACGAAGTCGTTGTCGTTGAGCTTCGAGGGGTCATTGCCGGCGTATGCAGGGAGCGACACCGTGCACCCAAAGGGTGCTTTGGTTAATGGAGTGACGGTTAACGATTCGCTGTCTGTTTTGTGCATGGAGGTTTATTGAAAGAAGGTTACGGACGATTATATAAGGGGAAAAAATTGTACTAGGAGACCGACTTTTGAGGTAGCAGGTGTTGGTGGACCAAGGGGTATTTATAGAAATAGATTGGGTGCAAATTCCTTATCAGTTGCGGCAGTTCCCCGCGGAAAACAAAATGGGAAAATCCGGGGCCGCGGAGTCTCCGCGGGGTCACGTGGAAGAAGACATGCGGGCTTCCGAGATTGTTCCACCCATTCCGTTACGATTTCCTATACATCGGAATCAAGTCGCATAGATAAACCATGATGGCAGACATCAGGTGACTAAGATCACATGCACAGCGCTACCAAATAAACTCTCTATTTGATTTTATCGGCCATCCATACGACCGTCGTCTTACTCTTTGTCACCATTCACATCACCATGGGACACTACATCACCATTGCCACGTGTAATCTCAACCAATGGGCTTTGGACTTTGAAGGAAACCGCGATCGGATTATTGCCAGTATCAAAGAGGCCAAACGGCAGGGAGCCAAGTTGCGAGTGGGGCCAGAATTGGAAGTCTGTGGGTACGGATGCTTGGACCATTTCTCGGAAAACGACCTTTACGACCATAGTTGGGATGTGTATGGACAGATTTTGTCGCACCCCGACACCCGCGACATTTTGTTGGATATTGGAATGCCCGTGATCCACAAGTCCATCAAGTACAATTGCCGTATCATCTCCTATAACGGGACCATCTTGTTGATCCGTCCCAAGTTGTACTTGGCCAATGACGGAAACTATCGTGAAATGCGCTACTTTACGCCCTGGAACCGTCCCAAGTACTCAGAGCACTACCAATTGCCCAAGAGAATTGCCCGTATTACAGGACAACTGCGGGTGGATTTTGGCGACTGTATTGTCGAAACCCTCGAGACTCGTTTGGGGTGTGAAACTTGCGAGGAGTTGTTCACCCCAGAATCGCCCCATATTGCCATGAGTTTGGACGGGGTGGAGATCTTTACCAACTCCAGTGGATCTCACCATGAATTGCGTAAGCTTGACACCCGGTTGAAGTTGATCACCGAGGCCACCAAAAAGTGCGGCGGGGTGTACCTTTATGCAAATCAGAAGGGTTGTGATGGTGACAGATTGTACTACGACGGGTGTGCCTGTATCATTGTCAATGGGAATGTGTTAGCCCAGGCGTCCCAGTTTTCGTTGAAGGACGTAGAGGTGGTTTCTGCTACCATCGACCTCGATGATGTGCGAGCATACCGTAACCAAAAGTCTGCCAGCAACCAGGCGGTAAACCAGAAGGATACCTACAAGGTGGTGTATGCTGATGTGGAGTTATCGCCAAGTGACTATGTGTTTAACCCTTTGATCGAACCAACTCGTCCTCAGCCTATCAACTACCATTTGCCCGAGGAAGAAATTGCCTTGGGACCCGCATGCTGGTTGTGGGACTACCTCAGGAGATCTCGGTGTGGAGGCTACTTTTTGCCCTTGAGTGGTGGTATCGACTCCTGTGCTACCGCTGTGATTGTGCATCTGATGTGCCGATTGGTGGTGGAATCGATCGACGACAAACAGGTTTTGCAGGACATACAGATTCTCACCCATGATCCTGAGTTTGTGCCGAAGACCCCCCAAGAGATTGCTGGCAGATTATTTCATACATCTTTCATGGGTACGGAGAATTCGTCGTCAGAAACACGGTCGCGAGCCCGAGAATTGGCAGAAAAGATTGGCTCATTCCACGTTGATTTGAACATGGATAGTTTGGTAACAGCAGTGGTGTCGCTTTTTGAGGTGGCAACGGGGAAGAAGCCGATTTTTAAGATTTTTGGCGGATCTCAGACCGAGAATTTAGCCCTCCAGAACATCCAAGCTCGACTCCGCATGGTATTGAGTTACTTGTTTGCCCAGTTGTTGCCATGGACAAGGGGTAGCAAGACGGGAGGGCTTTTGGTGTTGGGAAGTGCCAATGTTGACGAGTGCTTGCGAGGATACTTGACCAAGTACGACTGTTCCAGCGCCGATATCAACCCAATAGGGGGCATATCAAAGACGGACTTGAAGCGATTCATTGCTTGGGCAGAAACCAAATTTGAATTACCCATTCTCCACGTCTTTTTGACGGCCACTCCGACTGCTGAACTCGAACCCATCACCAAGGACTATGTTCAGAGTGACGAAATTGATATGGGTATGACGTATGACGAGTTGTCGAGGTTCGGTAGGTTACGGAAGGTAGACAAGTGTGGACCCGTAGCCATGTTCATCAAATTGTACCACGAATGGTCGCAGCCTCCTTATAATTTGTCGGCAGAGCAGGTGGCAGAGAAGGTCAAGCGGTTCTGGTTCTTTTACGCCATCAATCGTCACAAGATGACCACCATGACTCCAGCATACCACGCGGAACAATATTCACCTGATGATAACAGGTTTGATTTGAGACCATTTTTGATCAACCCCCGGTTTCCATTTGCTAGCGCCAAGATTGACGAGCTTGTGGAGGCAATTGGTGACAGGCAGAAGGAGGTTGATGCCAACAACATTTCTGTCGATTAGCGCATTTTACTTGAATAGACATGGTTATTGTTATTGAATAGAATTGAGTTTTGGTGTCTTTTATAAGATTGAATCTTTTGTTTGCGTCAATAGGATAGATTTACTTTATCAATGACAAAGAGTTGGTGGAGCAACATAATAAGAGAAAGGTACAATGTCAATGTGACAATTCGTTTACCAAAACCATAATAAATAGGACTAACTCCATCTAAATACTCTTCTATATACATTTCTTCGAACGTGGTCGCATTTTCCAAAAATTTATGGTACGTCTCCAGACACTTAGACATCTTGACCATCCCAAGTACTATTCATAGAGTCTCTTGATATTATAAATTTTTATGAGCACACCCATTACTGAAGTATTATTTCCAACGATAGCATTTCCTTTTCCCCTCTATAATCCATTTGTTTTACACCCAATTTGCAAAGACCAAACATTTTCTGGTCCCCTTCTTGCCCTGCTTGCTTCTATCATCAAACCCTCTATCTATTTATCTTTCCGCCCCACCGTGGGGTAAAACCCAACTCCTCTTCGACAAATTTCTCGGGCGCTGCTGTGCGCTTGACAAAGTCCGCCACACAGATGCCTACCTGGGCCGGCAAGTCCTCGTGCACAAAATGTCCCGACTGCCGGTTGTTGTTGAACACCACTAGCTGGTATTTGCCCTGCATTTGGGCAATGGTGAGGTTTTTGTCGAGGGTTTCATGGGCAGACAAGATCAACAACTTTGACCCTGCAAAGTGAATAAAATTGTCAAAGAGCCCATGGAACCAGGTGGGCCAGTAGGGCTGGGTCTTGTACAAGTCGGTTTTCCAGCCAAGATCATCGGTGAGCAAGTCTGGTACACTGAGTTCCGCCGATTTCTGGTTGTGGAGCAACGACGTCATGTGCCAGCGCACGGCTTCTGCCACGGACGAGAACCGCTTGGGCCTATTGTCGATAAAACGAGGCATAACCGCCAACGACGTCACCGCCGTCTCCTCAACAATGTCCAAGAGGATCAAACCCTTGACATTGGTCCCCGGGCCCGGGGCGGCGTTGCCGTATTGGGCCATCACCGCCCCGCCAAGGGAGTGGCCGAGCAAAAAGAGGGGGTTGGACCCGAGGCTGTACCGGGCCACGGAGGTGTCCACAACAAAACGTATGTCCTGCACCAACTCGTGCATCGAGTAGTCGGAACATGGAGCCGAGTTGCCGTGTCCACGGGCGTCAAATAGAAACACGCCAATGTCGTCGTTAGCGGTACCAAAGTGGGACGCCAATGCCGCAAATGTCATGGCGGAAGACCCTGCTCCGTGGTGGCAGAAAACCACAGCCCCATCGCCAGTGCGGGGTGGCCGGAAGTATGTCTGGAACCACACCCCTCGCGAGGAGTCGGAAAGCACGTCCTGGTGGGCAAAGGTGGTCTTGAACTCTTGGAGACGGGCACGGATTGCGTCGTCTTCAGCCCCTGCTGTCTTCGCAGAAGAGGGTTGGTCACCATCGGGGTCGTCCATTGAGAGACCCAATGCCGCCTCGTGCTGGCGAATGCGCTTGAGGAATGTCTTGTGCAATTGCGACATGGTGTGGTGAAGAGTCGCTACCCCAGAGAAGAATAGCAAAAATCCCGATTCCGCGATCTCAATGTAGAAGACAATTCCGCACCATCATCGCTATCTTCACCTTCACCAGCGCCGCCATCACCACACACGACCATGAGCAGCCTCGATAACCACTTTCGAGCGATGGCTGTAGCGATGTTCATCGGGTACAAGGCGCTATTGGCCAACGAGACCCCCGTGGCGTGCATTGTATGTCGCAAGCAGACGGGGGAGATCGTCTCGATTGGTTACAACCACACCAACACCACCTTGAACGGCACGCGACATGCCGAATTTGTAGCATGGGAGAGGTTGCAGGGTGCCGGCGAAGACCCTCGGCAGTTGGTAATGTACGTGACGGTGGAGCCCTGTATCATGTGCGCATCGTTGTTGCGGCAGTTGGGGTTGGGCACGGCGTACTTTGGATGTGCCAACGACCGGTTTGGGGGTACCGGCACGGTGTTGGCAGTGCACGAAAACACGTCGTTGCCCTGTTGCAATTACTCCTGTGTTGGGGGCATGATGCGCACGGAAGCCATCCAGTTGCTCCGCAACTTTTACATTCAGGAGAACCACAGTGCGCCCCAGCCCAAGGTGAAGAAGAATACTGCCATTGAGGACAAGATGTTTCCTGCCAATGAGTTTTATATGACGGAGGATCAGTTTGAGGCCGTGTATGGCCCGGAACGTCTTGATGTGTACCGGGATGACGATCGAGAGATTACCCCCGTTGTGGGCAAGGGGTACCACATTCTGGATTTCTTGACGGTGGATGATCTTCGCAAGGTGCCCTTTTTGGAGGACGAACTTGGCCGTGTGACGGAGGAGGAAGTACGGCAGTTTGGAGACTTGTTTTTTAGGGTGAATGGGGATGGGAAGGTGGATTATGGACAGACTGTGGGCAAATTCAATGCGCGGAAGCGGGTGCACGAAGAGGAAGGAGCGGTAAGTGATGAACAGTGATGTAGATATGATGGTGTGAAGAATTTCCAGGGTGCTTGGTTGAACACGGGATTGCTAAATGAATATTTGGATGATTGAAGAATGGAAGCTCGTGAGCGTTGAATGGTGATGTTGATGCAGGGTGAAAGATTGATCAAGCGAAGTAGTTCATTGATAGACGATTGTATTTGGGGAGTGTTTGCTGTAACTGATAATTTAGGAGATTGTGTATTGATCGTTGGTTATTCGAGGATGCATTGAATAATGGGTGATTGTTTATAGATGAGATGATAGATAGTTTGTTGAAGTTTGTTGAAGCTGGCTGATGATAGAAGATAGTTAATAGACGATAGTTGGCAAATGAGATAAGATAATTGGATGATAGACGATAGCTTGTACAAGATAAATGAAGTGATTATGGTAGATGGTTAATAACAAGAAATGTTCTAATTGATAAATGATAGACAATAAATTGTGATGAAAATTGGACAAAAATGGATAATAGTAAATCGATGGTTGACGATAGGTGATGATAGGTGATAGGTGAGGTGAAAATTAGTAGATCCCAGACGGTAGTTGATGAAAGCTGGAAGTAAAAGCTTATCGAGAAGAAAAAGATGCTACATGGTAAATGATGGATTATGGCTGCAGATGCTAGATGTCAATGATAGTAGCTGATGATAACTAGTTAGTGACACATGATGGCTTGTGAATGATATGAGATGAACGAGCAATCATTGAATGATAGTTGAAAGCTTGGATGATTATAGATTATGGATAGTTGGCAGATGATAGATGCTGCTTGTTAGTTGATGATGCAGCAGAAGAAACGACGGATCAATTTAACGAGCAAAAGTGGTTGACTGAATACAACAAAGGTAGAGAAAAGACAGGAACGACTAAGATACTGTGCTGTATAAGAACAGTATAAGTATTGCCATATGTATTTCTCCTTATTGAATCGTCTATGTGCTGCTGTCCTCGAATGTTGTCCATCTACTGATACTTGATTGATCGATCCATCTATGATCCCCTCAAAAAGTACCATACAGGCGGGGTAGATCGAGATTCTGATATACCCAACGCTACACATCTAACCAATCTCAATCCAGCGAGAAGTGCTGCAACCGTTTGCAACCACATTACCCTTCCTAGACAAATGTCGCGAATGTCGCACACCCATCACACGACATTCTGGCGATAATTTCCACACTTTTACTCCACCAAATCCCTCCATTTTCCCCATTCCTGCACCTCACCATGGACGACTCCGACGACGAATACGTGTCCACGGCCACGGGCGCGACCCCGACCCCGGGGCCCACGCCGTCCTCGGCCGGCATGTCCGCCCGCACGCGATCCAACCGTCCCCGTTCCGAGGTCAGCGACTTGAAAGGAGCCCACGGCTACGCATGGGAAGACCCCTACCAGCGGTCGTGGGACATTGTCAAGGACGACAACACTGGCGCCTCGTTCGAGGCCATGGTACAGGCCGTGGTCGAGACCCGCAAGAAGCGCATCATGAAGCGCTCGGCCACCCCCTTCCAGAGGGGGATCATCAGGGCGTTCATCGTCGTCATCGACGGATCGGCAGCCATGGCCGACAAAGACTTGCGACCAACAAGGTTCGCGCTCACTGTGCAGTACTTGCAGGAGTTTGTGGTTGAGTTCTTTGACCAGAACCCCATCCTGCACATGGGGATGGTGTTGATGCGCAACGGGGTGGCTACGGTGGTGTCGGAGGTGAGCGGGCTGCCGCAGTACCACCTCGACCGGCTCCGGCAGTTGCTGGCGCGACAGCACAACCGGTTTGAGCCCAAAGGCGACCCGTCGTTGCAGAACTCGTTGGAGTTGGCCCGGTCGATGCTCAGGGCCACCTTTGGCCCCGCCGCCGGCAACCACTCCAAGGAGGTGTTGGTGGTGTTTGGGGCGTTGTTCACGTCCGACCCGGGTGACATCCACGCCACCATTTCCCGCTTGGTCGAGGACGGCGTCAGGGTCAAGGTGGTGGGGCTCGCGGCCCAGGTGGCCATTTGTGAGGAGTTGGTGCGGGCCACCCACCACAACCACCCGGGGGAGGCCGCCAAGAACTACGGTGTCATCATCAACGAGGCCCATTTCAAGGAGCTTTTGATGGAGTGTGTGCCCCCCGTGCCCGTGGCTGAGCCCGACAGGGGTCCCGATGCTGGGGTTCCCGTGATCCCCATGGGGTTCCCCACCAAGATCCGGCCCAGTGTTGCCGCCACCGGGGTGGGGGCCAATGGCGACTACATTGTGGAATGGCCACATGTGAATGCGTCGTTCCCCACCTCGGGGTCGGCGGAGTCGCGCGAGGCGGTGGAGATTACTGATGGGGGGAGCATTCCGACGGCCGCTGGGTTCCAGTGCCCCCAGTGTTCCAGCAGGGTGTGCACGTTGCCCACCATCTGTCCCGTGTGTGGGCTCATGCTCATCTTGTCCACCCATCTTGCGCGATCGTACCACCACTTGGTACCGCTCGCGCCCTATCGCGAGGTGCCGGTGGCTTCGTCCTACAAGAGCGACTACTGTTTTGGATGCCAGTTAAAGTTCCCGCGTGGGGTCGACCCCAACACGAGGTCCAGGTCCACCCTTGAGGCCATGACGAGCTCGCGGTACCAGTGTCCCAAGTGTAGTGAGGACTTTTGCATCGATTGCGATGTGTTTGTGCACGAGACCTTGCACAACTGTCCCGGTTGCGAGAATGGCGGGAAAAAGAAGTAACGTGGAAGGCAGGGTTTGGAAGAACATACCTGTATTGCATTCAGTCCTTGTTTGTGTGAGTAAGGTATTTGTTGGTTATGTTACCCGAGGAACTGGGATCTTTGAGAGATGGTTGTACAACCTCGTCACTTGTTTTCTTGTCTTTAATATCATAAGTTGAATTTTGGCTGAGATAAGGACAAGTAACGAGATGCTTGGTAAGTAATCATAATTGCTCATTATTTCCTGGTCATTATTCTTTGAAACCGTGCTTTGGTAAATCAAGAAACACCACATGGTGACGACTTCAGATTCATTGATAACTTTTGATTGCAGTTGAACGTCGATCGGGAGAGATATCACAACATAGCATAACAAGGCAATTAATAGATGGTACAATCGAGTCAAAATTGATTTGAGAGTTAATAGCATATTTACGACAAATATATCAAAACAATAATACTCATTCGCAAGTCGTTGGACTATTGATAGATGAAACTTGATTCAAAGTTGGTAGTCTAGGCCATATATACAGTTTGTGACAACTAGCAAACATTAGACTTGGAAACGTCATGGTCATGACAAAAAGACCATAGTATCCAAACCATAAGATCCAACGCTATTAATGATACAAAATCCACATCAAACTATTGTACACCACTAACGGTGCCAACCTTTTGCTCTCACCATCGCAACTCATCTCTTTCATGTTGTGTATTCAAACAAACTATAGTACAAACCAATCACTGCTTCCCCCAGGTGCTATTATTGCCTCCTCTCTTGTTGCCCCACGTCGAGCCTCCGCCCCACGTCGAGCCTCCACCACCCCACTTGGATCCACCTCCATTTTTGTCACCACCACCATTACCGCCCCATGTCGAGCCAGAACCCCTGTTGGCACCCCAGATGGAGTTGCCTCCAGCGCCGGCGCCGGCTCCCGAGCCTCCCCACGTCGAGGAGGCACCTGCACCGCCCCACGCGGAGGCATTTCCCGGGGTTTTGCCGCCATTCCACGCTGAAGCTCCACCCCACGATGATGCATTGCCATAGGCAGGCGTCTTGTTGCCACCCCATGCCGAGGCACCACCTGCACCACCACTACCACCCCATGCCGACCCTGATCCAAGGGCCGGGGTGGCGCCGCCGTTCCAAGCTGACCGGTCGCCACCCGAGGCAAAGGCTGTGGTGCGGGGCATGCCGGGCCCGGGTCCCCCTGCTTGCGGGTTGGCACCAATGAACCGCAAATACGGCACCGCCTCTCCGCGCACCAACACATTCAAGTTGGTCTTGGGCACCTTGATCTTCTTGTTCTTGGTGTGCAACTCGATACGCGCATACACATCGTCCGCTTCCACAACCTTACCCTTCAACCCCTTGTAGCTTCCGCTAGTGACAGCAACGTCCTTGTATAATAGCTTGTCCCTGCCTCCGGCGCGCGTCCTCAACCCGGCGCCAGCAGCGGCAGGGTTGGGCAACTTGAGGTTGGGGTTCATGGCCGTTAGGTCGGGCCCCAAACTCTTGGACACCATGGAGTCCTTGGTGGAAATGGTGGTGACGTTCATGCGGTTGGTGACAAAAATACCCAAGTTGTCGACAAGGTCATGGGATTCGATGAACAATGAGTTCTTGTAGATATGGAGGATGGCCCCCTCGCGTCTGGTGTCGCCTAGTGCCTCTTTGACGGTGTCACCCACTTTAACGGTAAGACCGTTGCGGTCGGTAGCCACCTGCTCACGACGGGTCAACGTCAACTTGGAGGCGATCCCCGATGGCTTGACATCAACCACACGGCCGTCAGCAGTCAAGATCTGGAACATGGTGCGCTCAGCCTTGACTATGACCCCCACGGTGGACGCATTCAACTCCACCAAGTCCTTGATATCGTACTTGCTAGACCCTGGGTCGGCGTTCGAAGTGGCGTCAGTGGCCTTGACCAAGTAGTTAGCAAACACCCGTACGTCGGAGCGGGTCTGGTCACTCACAAGCACCACCGAATCGCCATCGATCTTGATTACCAACCCCGTCTCGTCAAAGTGCTTACCCTCGACTATCCGTACGTGATCACCTTCGTGGAAGATCTTGCGCAAGTCAGATGCCGGCACCGTCAACCGCTGGTGCATAAACTTGGGGTCACCACTGTCAGTGACGGAGATGGTGATCTCATTCAATGCTGCCTCCACAACCACCCCAATGGTCTTGGCCTGCTCCCCACGCCGGATCTCCACCTTGTCTCCAGGCTGGAACGCCGTTGACTGCTTGCCGTCCTGGCGGCCTGAATTCTTGAGGGAGGCAGCGATGGCAGCCAAGTCCAAGGCGGCCTCCTCGCTACCGGTTTGGAACCGGTCCAACTCTTCCAACGTGGGGTGCACGTTCTTGGTGTGGATGAACTGTAACTTGAAGTCCTTGTACAAGAACCCTTCCATGTACTCGTCGCCCCGGTACACGTAGGTACGTGGGGTCCGGCCTGGCTGCAAGTACTCGCCGTCGTACATACGGGCCTCCTGCTCGCTGAACAACCGTGGCATGGGTCTGATTTTGGATCTTACGCGCTTGCCGTCGCGGTCCACCTCGTCGTTGCGGCCATAGTCCAACCGGGGCACCAACTTGCACCGCACGTCCAAGCCGTTTTCCGACAAATTGTCAACAATGGCCAAATCTCCTTTGTATTTGCCTCGGGAGATACGCACGTATATCCCAGGTACAATTTCCACGTCCGACGACTTGACCTGCTTCAACAAGTCCGGGTATTCCTTGACGGGCACCAACAACTTGTCACGCACATACACATTCACCATTCCCACAAGCGCCTTATCGATGGCATCGGGCCGCTTGGCCTCAATGTAGATGTAACCGCGGAAGGCGTCACGCTGGAACACCGTCAAAATCTCGAGGGGGTTCCCGCGACGCTCCAAAGTGCGCTTCTTCTCGTAAAGCTTGCGTACCAAGTCCTTTTCCCGCCCCGGCGAGCACCGGATGGCGTAGATGGCAGGGTCGTTGATCGAAGGCATCAACAACTTTTGCGACACCGTGCCGCTGGCGGCGGTTTCTCCGCGGTACACAGTGTGGGTCTTGCGATACCGCTGTTTCAACGTCTGCGCCAACTTCTCGGCGTCCTGGTCCTCTGCCTCCTGCCGTCTCTGGTCGTACTGACGGTGCAAACGGTCATCGCGGTTGTCGTGGTCCTCGCCGGCCCGCTCGTCGGCAATGAACTGCTCCCGGAGCAACTCCGCCTCCTCGTCGTCCTCGTCGTCCTCGTCCTCTTCCTCGTCGTCCACTTCGGCCTCGATATCAATGAACTGGTTGGCGCCTCTTCTTCTCTTGCGCCTGCGGCCCCCCATCTCGTCGTCGTCGTCGTCTTCGTCGTCTTCATCGTCGTTGTCGTCGTCGTCGTCCGCGCCGTTTTCGTGGTCGTTTTCGTCGTAGTTTGCGGTATTCTTGCCGTCAGCGTCTTCGCCGTCTCCTTCGCCGTCGTCCTCGTCCTCACGTGCTCTTTTGTTGGACCCCCGCTGCTCCTCGAGCCGGGCCTCCTCTTCCTGGTCGGCCTGGCGGAACTCCTCGTCAAACGTCAATTCGGGATCATTGGCGGCATCGTCTGCCGTGGTGGGCGTCTCGTGCTTCTCGACATCACCTCCGTCAGACATTGGGACTGGTTGCATGCAGACGTGGTGAGGAGGAAGTGGTGGTGTCGGTTCATGATCAAAGCCGATGTGAAAAAGAAAGACGTATCACGTGCAACGGGCGCGTGATTATGTCACGTGAAATGTCACGCACACGAGTCACGTTGTACAGTTGCCTAATTGGGTATGCAATATGGACGTCTTTGATGAAACTGTGCTATAGCTCTATATATCTTTGCCTATACATTGAATAGATTGCTCACAGTGGGGCATCTCTTCTTCGGCTACTTTTCTCAGCTGGGCCGTTTCTGTGTAAATTGGCTCTGTTCTTATTGTCTCTTCAGCCCAACTCTTTGCAAATTCTCCTTCTCTCCTTTTCTCCTTCTTCTCTCCTTCTCTCCTAGCAGTATCTATTCCTCTTACTTCCACCTACTCTTCCACATAGACATGTACCAAGTAATCCAACGACTTTCCCACAGCACTAATGTGCCAGGGGACCACCCCCGACATCTCAAAGTATTCGTCGTCTTCCCGACCTCTTTTCATCCACCCATCAAACTGGCGCAACCCGAGGATGTCGTTCATGGCTATCATTTTCTTATAGTGGCCTAAAAGCAACCGCATCAACACATCGAGGTCCCAGTAGTTGGAGCAGCTGAGAAGATTCACCTCAAACACAAGGTACCCCCGATGAGGAGATTCTCCTTGCTGCAGTCTCTCCTTGAGCAAGTAACCTATCTTCATCCCCAACCTGGTGGGTGAATTGAACAAGGGTAGTGGAACCTTGGGCACAACCCCGATCACGTCAGAGTCGGGGTCATGGAGCACCATGTCAGGCTCAGTAACGTTCCCGTTCCCCGATGGTCCCCCATTCAGTCCAGGAGTGACCAAGTCTTGGGGTGAGAGAAAGCTAGGGGCATTCAAAAACTGCTGGGGCGAATGGAAGCTCAACCCATTGGGAGACGTAACCATGGCACCCGAAGTAGTAGTGGGTGACGAGTTGGCAGATGCAGGAAATGTCTTAAAGTATGTTTCTCTATCGTGATTACTGGCTGGTGTATGGCTATGAGAGAATTGCAGTTGATTGGTTGACAATGTGGTGCTGACCCCGTTTTCTGCCAAATTTCCGGGAGAGTTTTCTTGCTTAAACTCCTCGCTCATGTCTTGGGAAAAGATTTGCTTGGGCGTCTGGCTCACCGATAGCACAATGAGCGACACTTCTTTGTACTTGACGCTCAATCTTTTCCAATGTACTAGTTCGTCATCAGGAATAATACTGTTGATCCTTGTCAACACCAAAAACTTCTTTCCTCCAAGCGTAGTGGTCTTGTTGTTCATTTCGTCATTTAAGCTTTTGAAAAGTTCATGAGAAATACTCCATATATCGTCAGTTATCGATCCTATGTCGTAAGCCTCTTGCCGATAAGTACCACTTGAAGATGAATTTGCCGCACAGTACCACGATTTTGTGTAGGATACAGCCCCATACGGGTCAGACCAAGCGGCAGAAAACCAGCTCCTATCGATTGATCTTTCATATGCCAAATGCAAAAAGATGTCGTCATTAAAGGAATTATCTTTGAATCCCGAATTCATGAACTTGAAGGGGATCTTTGTTGGCGGTTCCTTGACCAATGTGGTGTAAATGTTTCGAACCATATCCTTTCCAGAAACCCCATTGGGACATTGGTTGTACAAATTGGTGCAAAGTTTGGAGAGTTTGTAATTGCTCAACATTTTCAAATGAACATAGTCATTGATCTTTTTCACAATAAACGATGCGGGGACAATTTTAGTGAATATCTGTACCAATGGCAACTGATGTTGAGTTAAAGCAACCTTGAAGTTTCTAAAGATTTTGCAGATTTGAAGCGATGAATTCAAGCTTTGATTGAAGTTAACAAAGAACAAAAGTAAAGGTCTATCAAACTCAAAGTTATTTGTTTTGTTGATTAAGTCAAGTTTTATCAACTCTACCAATGAGATCAATTTCTTGTTTGCTTGGATGTAGAAGTCATTATACGACTGTCCATTTTCTTTCTTGATCAACATGGTTCCGTTGCTGATCGATTCCAAATCAGGTCTGGTCTCCACTGTCGACAAATTCACTCTCGAGATGTTTCCCAAGTTACATTCTTTGTAATGATAGGAAAGTCGATCATAGAAGTCGTTAGCAAAATTTGATGGTGTCCCACTACTTTCACTAATGATAAGAACTTGAAAGCTTTTGCGTTCTTTAAGAGGACTAAAGTTCATATACTTCCAAAACTCTAATCCTATCGTATTCAAGTTGACAATGCTATTATTCTTCAATATTCTTGTTTTAACGGTTGGCAACTTGTAAAATACATCTTCATTTACAGCAAAGTTGCCATCCAACTGGTTATTGAGTTCTAAGTAGCTATCAAATCTTTCTTTGTTACCTTCGTCAACATTGATAGAATCCCACTCGAGCAGTTTCATGCGATTGAACTTCTTTTTTGGGTCGTCAAAATCATTATCGTTAGTGATGTCTCCGAGAAAGCTTAGTTGATTATCTAGAGGATCTTCGTTTTCAATGCTCTTGTAATCACGCAAGAATTCCACTAGTTTGATGTTGTAGGAATAAGGAAATACCATTTTGAAATTCTCTTGGAAGCTTGATGGTGGTGACTTGTATTCGATGACCTCTTGACTGTCCTTTAACCTTTTAGTTGTATAATTGTTAATATAAAACAGCAATTCCTTTTTGTAGTCTATCAACCCCAAATCAAACACGACATTGGGCGACAAAAAGTCAAGAAACTCTTGCAAGTTCTCCAACTTGATGATCATTTCATTATTTTTGGTAATATCTAAGTCGTTATCGAGATCGTCCTCATTGATTGTAAAAGTAGGCAACAATTTATAACTGGTGAGATTGTTCATCAAGTAAATGGAGGGAATGGATGTGACATTAATGCTTCTTAAAATCAAAGGCAAATAGTTTGACGATTCTGTTATGGACTTTGATGGCGATTCAGATAGGTTGTTTTTGTCTGGTGTGGTTTCTTGACGACTTTGAGATTGATGGTGCTGTGGGGTTTGTTGGGTTTGCGAATTATCAAAGTCGATGGGGGATATTGCCAGTTGGATGTCAGTATTGGCAAATGGGGACTCCATTTTCAAACCTGGGAATTTGGAAATCGAGCTGGAAAAGGGGGAACTGAACCCGCCACTGTTAAGAGAAGGTTGACCGAAGGTGGGTTTGTCGTTGACGGTTGCACCAGCGCTGGCAAATTCATTGATACCAGAAGAGTTTGGCAATGTAGCATTAAAAGTTGCTGGATTCCCCATGGCATTGTTGTTGGAACTACCATAGAAAGACTCAGAGTAGGTGTTGAGTTTTAGAGGTGGGGAGTTGGCCATTGTCTCCGACATTTCTTCGTCTTCGTCACTTTCTTCACTCGAAGACATGGCTTCCTCCTCCTGTTCCGCCAAATGCAGCTTCAAATACTTTCTTGCCTCCTGGAGCTCCTTATTGGTGGACAACTCCATGCCACTGACACTGGTGGCCCGCAATGCCTTCTTTTTCTTTTCGAAATCAGTGTCTACTGACGATTCCCGTTCAACATAAAACTTGCCTCCCTTGCCGTACTTGGTGTCAATGTCGCTCTTGATAATGGGATTGAAGAGGATTGGCGAAAAGATGGATTTTTCGTACGGTATCTGCAGGGTTGTTGCTGGTGGTTGTGCATTGTGGTCATCTTGTGAAAAAGAGGTGTCTGCTCCTGGGCCCGCAGAAGATGGATTGGTTGTCATTGCCGATTGGTTGACGGTGGAAGAGATGTATGGAGTTGGCATGATGGGCAAAGGGGCCCCAGGGTCGTTGTAGTCTGGGGTGGACAATTTCTTGATGGTCATCTGGTCCTTGGGAATATCGATGTACAAGGGCTTGACAAACTCCTTAGGTTCGGGTCTTTCGTCTTGCTGCGTTGGTTCTTGGGAATTGAGATGGGAATCCTGGCTATCGTCTTCATCTTCGCCCTGCAGTTGCTCATCGTCGCCAAACAAGTCATCAAACTTGTCATTGTCGAGAATCTCCTGTGATTTTGCATCCACAGGGGAGTATGGGGGATGTTTTTCCAGGGGTTGGGACTGTGGGTGGGACTGTGGGGCATCGTTGTTGCCGTCAGCCTCCGATTCGTCGCTTCCGCCAAATAGATCGTCGATCTCCATGTCTTCGTTGTTCTTTTCTCCCTCAACCTTGTCGGCATCCTTGGCGTCATCATTGTCGTGCTTACCAAAAAAGTGGTCCGGGTCGGCATTGTGGAGACTGAAGATGTCGGCAGCCATTGGCGTTGTCGACATCTGGAGATCTATAGAGCCAATGTCTTTGGGATGGTCATTTACCGCCGTGGGAGCCCCGCCGCCCGTGGAGGCGACGCTGGAGGCGCTGAACGGCTGGCTATTGTGGAGATGGTGGTCCTGGGGGGCATGCTGGTGGCTATGGGATATGTGGAAATCGATGTAGTCGGAAATCAAGTCGAGGGGATTGCTTGAGAAGGCCGGGAAAGAGCCGGACACCTCAATTGGGGCCTCGACGTTGCCAAATTGGAGCAAGCAGAGGTTCCAGGGCCACAAGATGAACTTCTTGTTGTCGACGGAATGGATGAACTTGGCGATGGGCGAGGTTTGGCTGTTCAAGTGCTTCAAGTTGGGGATGAGCTTGACCCACTGGAGCGACGGGTGGTGGGTGTAGTCGATGCCGGTGCTGAGGTGGAGCAAGCGAAGGAGGTGGTCGCAGTCGGCGTGGGGCCGCTGCACCAAGTTGTTCTGCAAGTCGATGGAGTCGAACAAGTGGCAGCGGATGCCGCTGGGCACCAAGTAGATGACAAAGTTCAGCTCGATGGGCGCGGCCTCGTCCTCGTCGATGACGATGGTGGAGGTGGAGAAGAGGGTGGTCTGCTGGCGCTGCACGCACGACACCATCAAGTCCCCCAGCGGCAAGAGGATGGGGTCGATGCACACGATGGCGTAGGTGTCGCCGGCGCCCGGCACCACGCAGTAGTTGCCAAAGAGGACAATGGCCCCGGCCACCGACAAGTTGTACATCACCATCTTCTTGACGGCCTTCAAGAAGCTCAAGCTGGCAAACGGCAAGTAGTCGTCGGCGGCGCCGGTTCCGGCCGACGGCGTCGACTTGGGCGGGTTGGGGAACTGGTCCACGGTGGCGGTGTTGGAATGCTTGACGTGGAGGGCCGGGTACTGGGCCACCAAGTCCAAGGAGGCCGAGGCCGGGTCCGGCCCGCTTTCGGCACCGGCGCCCGGGTCGGGGTCCACACCGTCGCCGCGGTCCTCGTTGTGGCCAAACGTGAAGTAGTAGAGACATTTGTTGTAGTAGGTGATCAAGATGGAAGGGTGGTTGTGTCGTATCACCAACTCGAGCTCGAGGAGCGACTGGTCGTTGTTGTCGGCGCCCGCGAGGATGTGGTAGTTGATGGTGCCAACATGGGCTATCTTATGGTAGTGGGTGTATATGCAGGAAGCATTGGCATCCGCCATGGTGACCTGGGATGCAATGACGATGGTGGTGACCAGGAGGAGAGGATGGATGAATGGAGAAGGTGAAAAAAGGGCCATGCGCTACCATGTACGACAGTGTAGGTGGTGCGGGTGATGGGTGGCAGGGGTGGGCGATAGGCGGCGCAATCACGTGATGCGTTGGATGCGTTGCGGTGGGCGATACGGTGGGAGGTGCGGACGATAGGTGGCGGGAGACGGCACGTGACGTCGACGGCGGGTCTAGACTTGCTTCTATGCCGTAATGAGATGGTCGCACTTAAGCTGTTGCGCTGGTGGCGGCGAAAAACGTTTCCAGATCCGCCTCGTCTGCGGCAAGGGTTTTTCCGTACCCCACATTTGATAGGCGTCTTTTTCCAGTATATAAACCCATGTTCCATTCCCGTCCTTCAGTTGCTGGTGTTCTCTTTCTGTAGACTTCTGATTGGACAATTGCATCGCCAGATTCTGCCACTCAGTTGACCAGTTGCAGACGCCAGCAGCCTCCTGAGACGTTTTCACCCCAGTACACTAGACACTAGTTGCGCATTTTTGCACCCACTTGCCGCAGTTAAATCCCGTCCCGCTCCTCATGTCTTCGTACGGCTTTGTCAAAGTCCCCCGCGACGTGGCTCAGGCCATCCCCTCGCCAAAGCCGGCCACCCCGCAAACCGCCACCGAGTTGCCCTCGTCGCCGCTCGCCACCTTTGTGTTGGACTACGTGCGCAAACGGCTTCCACCCCAAGTGTTGAACCACTCGTTGCGGGTGTACTTGTACAGCAAGGCCATCATCCACGACCAGTTCCCCGACTGGGACCTCGACCTTGAGGTGGTGTTTGTCACCAGTCTCTTGCACGACATTGGCACCACCCACGAAAACATGGCCGTCACCAAGATGTCGTTCGAGTCGTGGGGGGGAATTGTGTCCCGCGATCTTGTGTTGCTGCGCACCAGCAACCGTGACTACGCTGACGCCGTGTGCGAGGCCATCATCCGCCACCAAGACTTGGGCGACTCGGGGTACATCACCACCCTTGGGTTGATTCTCCAGATTGCAACCATCTTGGACAATGTGGGATTGAACACCCATTTGATCCATGAGGACACCTTGGACGCCGTCAACAAGAAGTACTCGCGCGAGGGGTGGTTGACATGCTTTGCCAACGCCATCGACAACGAGAACAAATTGAAGCCCTGGGGTCACACCAGCGCCTTGGGGGTGGACAAGTTCCGTGACGACGTTTTGGCCAACCACTGTCGCTACGAGAAGTTATAGAAGTGTCGCTTGCGACGTTACCTTGGTGCCTGCTGGTTGCAGCCACAGTGTTTAGTGTTTGAATATAGAAGATCATCTTTGTTTGCTGTGTGTAGATTGCCGGTGGCAATTCATGATGGGACTGGTTGCTTGCGCTTTCTCGTTGATGTCAGCCTTGCATTAGTACTCTCACAACTCACTTCAACTTAAATGCTCTACATCAGTTCGTTACGTCAACTCTCTTTATCATTAACCCGCAATCTGCATCAACTCTTGATTCACACTCCCATCTTTTATGTGAGTTCTCTGGACACTCTAAATCAATCCTCAAAACCGATTGTCCATTACAGCGACTCTCAGCATCATCAATATACCCCAACTATCTACATCAACCTCAGCACAAATCAACTCAAATAAACTCTCAAAGAAAACACCCTTAATCCTTAACCACACTATACGTCAGCTCTCTTCATCAGACTACACTCTCAACTCTCTACATCAACGCAACCTCAACTCAAATAAACTCAAATCAGCACAAATCCACTCTCTTCATCAAACCACACTCTCAACTCTCGATGTCAACTCTCTTCATCAGTCTACACTCTCAACTCTCTACATCAACTGCCATAAATACACAACATCCTCCCTCCACTCCTTCATCCACCCTTTGATCGCCCGCTTCCCCCTTTAGCGATCCTCGCTCCCCCTTTCCCCCTGGCCCTCCACACGTGACCAGATCTGCCCCTCCTTCTGCATTTGTACGCCACTGCGCAAACGATGGTGATCTGCGGACCAATTTGGCAGCCAAACAAAATGTTTACTGAAATCTCGTGGTGCGCTCTCCAGTGTCCAGAACCCACCACTTGGTAGTCAACCCCCATCCCTTCACCAGTAGCCACAATGTCTGCAGTCGAAGACGAACGTACGTAGTGTCGACCCATGGCACGTTCCATCGACACCATTTCCCCGCGTGTCCCCCCGTCACCGTTACTAACACCACCAGCCATATTAAAGGCGTCCGACTTGTCGCCCCTGATCCAGTCCAAGGTGTTTGAGCTTGCCCACCAGTCCCTCACATACAAGATCGAAAAGGACATCGCTGCGTTCTTGAAGAAGGAGTTGGACCAGCAGTTTGGCCCCACCTGGCACGTGGTGGTGGGCAAGAGCTTTGGCAGCTACGTCACCCACGAGCAAGGGTACTTTATCTACTTCTACATCGGCGAATTGGCGTTCTTGGTGTTCAAGAGCGGGTAGAGCACGTCCCGGGAGCCGTGCACGTGCCCCTGATACCGCCAGTCCAGGGCCACCCGGCGACGGCGATTGTCCCCCCTCAATGGTCTATGTTTATAGCTATACAATGCATAATGGTACACACTCACGCCTTGTCGTCAAACTTGGCCTCCTGGTCCCTAAACAAGGTGAAGGCGGGCGCCGACAACTTGTCTCTGCCCTTCAAAAAGTCCAACTCCATCACAAACAAGTACTCCACCACTTCTGCCCCCAACTTCTTCACTAACTCCCCTGCGGCGTAGGCACTGCCCCCGGTGGCCAAGATGTCGTCCACCACCAACACTTTCGCACCGGCGGGGATGATGTCTTTCTGGACCTCAAACTTGTCGGATCCGTACTCCTTTTGGAACTCGACCTCGTAGGTGGGGCCGGGCAACTTGCCGGGCTTTCTCACGGGCACGAACCCGGCGTTCAAGGCAAGGGCCAAGGTGGGTCCAAAGAGAAACCCTCTGCTCTCCAATCCGACTACGTAATCCACCTTTTTTTCCCCCACGTGCAGCTTGAATGCCTGCACCAACTTGTTGAAGAGGTCGGGCTTGGTGAAAATGGGCAAGAAGTCCTCAAAAAGGATTCCCTCTGAGGGGAAATTGGGAAATTGCTTCAAGTTGGCCTTCAATTCGGCGGCCAACTCGCTGATCTTTGCTGCGGTGTCTGTCATTGGTCAGGGGAATGGGGTGGATTCGAGGGTGGATGCCTGCAATTTTTGTGCATGTGCGATGGAAATGCAATGTCGCAGTGGTTGTTACAATGTCGCAGTGGATGTCGCAATGTCGCAGTGGATGTTGGAATTGTCGTCGCCGTATATTGTAATGTCGTACGTTTTATGCAATGTTGCACATATGTTGCAATGTCGCACGTATGTCGTGCTTGGTTCACCTCATCTGGTTCCTTGGCCATTATGGCCCGAGAATACGACTTTCTTGTCACAGACCTAGGAAGATAACTGAGACAATGAGACCACAATAATCGAGTAGTAAATAAAAAGCATTTGGATCCAGTTGCTGGCAGCTGTGAGCACAAGAGTCCTGGGCGTAGAACCAGACTCTCGTGACTGTGTGATAGAGTTGCAGCTAGAGCACCAGTTGCACAGCCAAGAACACGCACACTGTTCCTATCTCTCTGGAGAGAGCCAGAAGCATAGTGAGCCCAACACCAGTACCACAAAGTGCCAACGTACTGCTCTGCATAAATACTAGCCAAGCAAAGCATGCAGTATCGTGACTTTCGGTCACGTGATCGTGCATATACGCGCTCCCATCACCGCTATACCAGTACCAAATACGCGCGGTACCAAAAAGGTAAACAACCCCAGAGTCCCCATCTCCATCCACCTACGACCCCTCAATGGCCCCGTTCGACGACTCCACCGAGGATATACTCCGCAAGTACGCTGACATAAAGAAACCCGTTCTCGAACCCACGGAAGACCTCAGCCTCTACTCTCTGTCCAGCGAACACTCCAAGCTCGACCTCTCCAACTTGTACGACTTGCTTGGCCACGATGACTCCGTGGAATTGCGCCGCTCGCTGAGCCCGATCCCGGCTCAGCCGTCTTCACTCCGAGGCTCGCCTTCCAAGCGAGCCGTCAACGACTATAAGGAACACATGTATCGAATGAGATCGAACCCAAACAGCCCTGAAAAGAAGAAGTCGCCCTCAAAAGCTGAGTTCCGCCCGCAACAGGGACCAAGACCCGCCAGATACGACGTGGATCTCGACGGAGACGTGTCCCTCTTGCGCATGCCCCAGACTCACAATGGCATCGCCAAGGTACCGCCCAGTTCAGAGTCCAAGATATACGTGAACACCATGTCCAAGGTGGCCAGCGACCTCAGCAAATACGAACGAGATCTTGATCGGTTGAAACAGCGGTTGAACCGCTATGCGGACGCCGTCACCGAAGAAAGACGAAAGAACGACATGTTGCAGGATCAGCTTACAAAGCTCAACATTGAAATATCCAAAGTCACCCAAGAAAATGGCGCCTTGAACCGAAGGCTTGCTGACGGTTCCCCACAAGATACCCAACTTGTGAAGGAAAACAATTTGCTACGGGAGAAATTGAAAAAGTACAAGCGTTTGTACGACTCTCTTAGTGGAGCAAAAGATAGTGCTGCCGATGCAAACCTTCCATCGCCCGCGGTTGTTCCTCATCAAAACGCCACTTTGGACAAATTATCTACAATACAGGACTTATTGGTGCAGCTTTTGGAACAGAAACATCCAATTGTGTCGGTCCCCACAGCATCCAGAAATAGCTCACGAGACAGTCTGCCCGTCATCACCAACCTGAACGGACCGTCCTCGAAAAGATCGGCATCAGTTCAAACACAAGCGTCTGAACCAGTACAAGCACCAAATGCAGAACAAGCTCCAGTACTAGAAACAAAAATGCTCGAATGCTTTGAGGAGCTATACAGGAAGGTGCAGCGTGAAAACCAAGCACAGGCCGCAAATGCAAAGACAACACCCCCCGCAAGCAGTCGCAGTGACCCTGAAATCAGCACACCACCCTCTCAGTCCGATGATAACAATAGAGAAAAGGGAGATATTACCGCAGGATTGGAACAATTGTCTAAAAAAGTTTCAGACTTTATAGAACTGTATGGCAAGTCAACACCAGAACCACAACAAGCCAACAGCAAAGAGACGGATAATGGGACTAGTGAAGAAATTTTTGCAAGATTGCAAGAAATGACAAATAAGATCAGTGATTTTATCGAGCAGCACCAAAAAGGCGATCTACACAATAGTAAACACGAAGCCAACGAAAGGAGCGGTGATAATGTGGCAACCAGTTTGCAGAAATTGTCCACCAGACTATCTGAATTTGTTCAACAGTATGAGATGAAGTCACATCATAAGAACGATGACGGCGACGAATCAAGCCGCGAAGAAATTGCCACAGGCTTGCACGATTTATCGAGGAAAATGGACGAATTCATTGGTTTGGTCAACCGCCAGCACGTGCAGAACCACCCCACTTCCACCAGCCAGGATAGGGCAGTTCAGGCGGATAAGGAATCGCAAGATCGGAACTTGTACGTCAAATGCTACATATGCTGCAACGATGACGGAGACAGGCGGCATGTCTCCGAAATATGTCGCAGATGTTCCCAAAAGGGAAAGGATTCCCGAGGGGACGATACTAGTAATTCTATAGACTTTTTGGGGTACAATTGGCAGGGAGTGCGTCTGTGATGCTGCAACTGCAAAATAGTAAATACAATAGTAGGCTGGTGACTTCGAGAAGGTGTACGCGCGAGACTTAACCACGGTGGCATGAGAAAGAAAATGCATGGCAGACAATGAGCCAATCAGACGCTGCCATGTCGGATGTCACATGTCAGACACTAAATCAACAACTAGACAAATAACAAATAGACAGGGCAAATTACCCAGTTTAGACCTTAGTCAGACCTCAATACACCTCTCACATAAGACACGGCGCATGCCCTCGCACCGACACCAAAAACACCCCGATGCAACGTGAATGCATCACCCGAATGGTCCCCACCACTTTAGGCAACCGCACCGGCGCTTCAGCAACCGCAACTGCATCCATGCTGCGAATGACACGGTCGACGTAAATATAAATAAACACAAAATCAGCCTTGCTGCCATTCTCGGAAATGTGAAGGCAGCCGTGGCAGTCGCACCCCTGCAACAATGGGGGAATCTTCCCCACCCGCAGAGAAATCATTCGCCAGGCTTCACTTGCGGAACAACAAACGGTCACGGTGATGTCACCGATGGCCATGGCATTTACGAACAATGGCCCATAGTAGCACCGTAGAAGATAACAACCGGACATAGATATCCACATGGGGAAAGGTAAACAAGGCAAGGCACCTGATCCGGCGATAGTGCTGCACAGAATCCCACTATAGCCATCTCATTGTCCTCGAATCGGTAGATCTTGGCCATTATTATTATCGGCACCACCGACGCTCACAGCAATGTCAGCAACTGCAGATGCACGGTAGTACAAAATCTCTTCCTCGCGAATATGAACCCCGCCGGCACCGGCCCGCCCTGGGTGACCGGAGGCCCAGGTTGCAGCCATGGAAGATGGGTGGAGCCGGCGAGAGAAGCAGGAAGAGGAGCATGAGGGAGGGGGCAAAGAGCCGGACGAGTAGAGTGCGAGACGAAGGCAGAGAGCGGGGCGAGTAGGCAGAGGCAGGGTGCGGAGGGGAGAGCCGATAGGGCAGAGCCAGGGAGAGCGGAGGGAAAAACGACGGTGCGCGAGCCAGGAGGGAGCTCGTGACTGGCGACCCGGGCCAGATACCGTCCATTGCCGGCGACGTCTGCCCGCGGCCGCCACCACCCCTGCGAATACGCCCACTACAACCTGAAACCGCCAGCAACCACCACAACCCGCCAGCGACCGCCAGCGACCGCCAGCGACCTCTGCTCGCAAGCATGATGGAAAACCCCCTGTTTACTTCTCGCCCCAAATAGGAAGGACACACCCGCGAGTTTGTACGCGAAAATCACAAATCCCCCTCGAAAAGACAATGCCAGCAATTAGGAAATACCAAAACATTGTGTCGCTGGCGGACGAGATGTGGTGGCCGTATGTCGCACCCCCATCTCCCTGTTTTGGACAAACGAAAACACCGGTGCCCCCACTGGCGGCCGCCCTTGCCGTGCCCTGGTTCCCTCCGTAAATCCTCTCTGCACCCGGCCTGCACCTGCAACCGGCCTTGGCTTCTTGGAGGTCATCCCGGACTCCTGGTCAAGCACCTCGCGGACCTGCCCGGAAAAACTTTCCATCACCCCATCCATTGTCTGCAGCCCATGCACCGGCGATTGGCCTGATTTTGTCCTTGTGTGCCCAAGTTTCATTTTGCCTTTTAGTCTCATTGTTTGCTGTTTTAAGTTCGTTTCATGGTATTTATTTATGGCCTTGACTAAATAGGTAGTCTCTGTACCAGGCAGCAACCTACTCTGGTTCAAATAATAGTCGCACCGATTCTTGTCTTTTTGCCTATTCTCTGTGTACAAACCCATCTCTGCCGTGCTTGCAACTGTCGACTCCAGGGGTTGTGCTGCCGTTGTCCTCTTCACTATCCATCTGCATTCGCTGGCTCCCCACTCGCCGTCATCTCCTTCTTTTGACCTCGACGTCCGCCTCCCCGCCTCTGGTGTCCTTCCCGCCTCGTCCACGGCTTCCTCGTCCAATCTGGTGCTGATTGCTCGCCATTTTGTCCACTATTTTGTCGTTTCCCGGGCCGTGTCCATCGCTAGTGCCGTCTGTTTCCCCCGTTAGTGCCCATCTGCCATGCCCCAGACCATCACCAACGAAAATGACTATAGGCTAACCCGATCCAAGGGGGACCACCACAAAACATCCAGCTCCAGCCAGCTCCCCAGCCTGGACCCATTCTACACCTCGTCCCAGCGCAATTCCAACGAGGACATCAACAGACCCTACTTGGGCGACGTGTCCAACCACTACGGGGCCACAGGCATAAAACCAGAACCCAAAAAGAGAAAGCCCTTGGGGGGTGACATCGCCCCGTTGCAGCAGCTCCAACAGCTTCCCGCCATCAAATCGTCCTCCATCCCCACCAAGCAAACCACCATCTCCTCCGACAACCACAATGGCCCCACCTCGTCATCGTCGTCTATCGTCATCGCCTCCAACCCGGTATCCTCCCTCGCGGTGCCCTCTAGATTGCCCCAGAAGAGACAAGCGACGGAGTCGTCAACAAACTTGGTGGAAAAGCTCCACCTTCCCCCTACTTCCACCTCCATCACCGCATCGACCAAACCCGCTGACCAGGGTTCGTACAAAAAGTCCCGCTTGATCGATTACGAATGGCAGGACCTCGACGAGGAGGACCACGATGATCCCCTCATGGCCAGCGAATATGTGGGAGATATCTTTCACTATTTCTACGAGTTGGAGCTGCGAATGCTCCCCGACTCCCAATACCTCTACAAGCAAAAACACTTGAAACCAAAAATGAGATCGATCTTGATGGATTGGTTGGTGGAAATGCACTTGAAATTCCGGTTGTTACCCGAAAGTTTGTTTCTTGCCATCAACATCATGGACAGATTCATGTCGGTGGAAGTGGTGCAGATAGATAAACTCCAGTTGCTTGCCACGGGGTCATTGTTCATCGCTGCCAAGTACGAAGAGGTGTTTTCTCCGTCGGTGAAAAACTATGCATATTTCACCGATGGTTCCTATACTGAGGAGGAGATTTTGCAGGCAGAAAAGTATATTTTGACCATTCTCGATTTCGACTTGAACTATCCCAACCCCATGAACTTCTTGAGAAGAATATCCAAGGCAGACGATTACGACGTGCAATCACGGACGTTGGGCAAATATTTGCTTGAAATTACCGCCGTCGACTACAAATTCATTGGCATGAAGCCATCCTTGTGTTGCGCTTCCGCAATGTACCTCGCCAGACTTATCCTTGGAAAGGTGCCGATATGGAATGGAAACCTCATCCACTACTCCGGAGGATTCCGGTTGAACGACATGAAACCATGTGTGGAGTTGATTTTCCAGTATTTGGTGGCTCCCGTGGAACACGACGAATTCTTCAAAAAGTACGCTACCAGAAAATTCATGAAGGCAAGCATTTTGTGCCGAAGTTGGGCCAAGAAGTTTCACCTCGAGGAAAAGGATCTCTTTGATGAGTCCTTGTCCACCCACAGACTCACCATCGAACCCTAACCCCATGAACCCTCCATCTAGATATCATGATTCCCTTGCATTCCCTCCAGTTAATGTTTAGTTCTTCCTTTCCTATTATTTATCTACTTTCCTTGTACCGGCATTTGTGTTACTTGGACCCATAGTTACGATGGAGCTCGCATGGTGATCACTGTCTCTATTTATTCCTATCTCACGACAACTGCATCAAATCACCCTTGGTTCCTCATTATGTATGCTTTCTACAGTAATAAAAGTCTGCGCTACCTTCGGTCTGTATGCTTGCCACACCAGCACGTCCATTCTCTGCTGTTCTCTTGCACCACCAACCATGTCTGCCGTCGCAAGGGCCATGATGGTGTATTTCAGGTGGTAGCGCTGTTTTGTTTATATACGCGAATCGCGTCCGCTCGATTCCTATCACCACATCTCCAACATGACTCCCCCGGACACCATGTTTAGCGGCTCAGTGTTTCTCATTGTCAAGTCGTCGTCTTTACTGGACATTGACAGTGTTGCCTCAAAAATCAGACAGAACCACGGCCAAGTATTGGTCAAGGAAGATCACGACAATGCCATCAACTATCTCGACGCAAACACAGATGATGACCACCCTCCCGTGACCCATGTGATCGCAGACACGGTGGAGTTTGTTGAATACCCCTTGGCAGTGGCGTCCATGATCCCCGTGACCACCCCCAAATGGGTGCATGACTCGGTGAAGGCGGGGAAGCTCCTGAATGTCAAGGCCTACAACCCGGACCCCCGGTTCTTCTTCAAGGACTGCTTTGTTTGTGTTGCTGATAACCTCCCGGTCGGCGACAAGGAGGCGATCTATGGTGGAGTCAAGGCCTTTGGTGGCAGCTACTTGGACGTGTTGACAAAGTACACCACCCACTTGGTGGCGGTGGACACTTCCAACGAGAAAAGCATCATCGCCGCCAGCGTCATCAAAGGTGGCCAAGGTGGCGTCCCCGAAATTGACATCAAGATCGTGCTACCCCATTGGATAGACCATTGTATTACCTTGGGACGAAAGGTGGACGAAACCCCATATTTGTTGCCAAACCCCTCCATCATTAGCAACGGTTCAACCGATTTAAATGCTGAATATCCCATCCTCCTGAATGAGGTTCCAAATGTTGAAACTTACAATTCAACCTTTTTCCACGACAAGACCTTCTTCCTTGCTCTGGACTACAACTTATCGGAGAGGTTGACGAATTCAGTCCACCAACTAATTGAAAGGCACGGAGGAAAGATTGCCGCCAAGTTCGATGACTCTATCGACATCTACATTGGCAAATACCGTCAAGGTGATGCATTTGTGAAATGTTGCCGAGATAACCGAATAATCGTGGGTAATTTGCAATGGTTGTATTCAACAATTGTCACCAATAAGTGGGTGCTACCAATCAACTCCAATCTTCTCCACTTCCCAATCCCTCCCAAACCTTTGCCAGAATTTGAAAATTTGAAAATATCAATAACAAACTACAGTGGAGACGCTAGAGCTTATCTTGTGCGGTTGATAACGGTAATGGGTGGCCACTTTACAAAAACATTGACCAAAGATAACGATTATTTGATTTGTGCAAAAAGTGAAGGGAAAAAGTATACAACGGCTAAAGAAAAATGGTTGACCGAGAGTGGTAAGCCCAGAATCAAAATTGTCAATCACCTATGGCTTGAGGAAATTTTCATCAATTGGAAGAAACAAGACTATTTGCAAGAAAGGTTTCAGTATTTTGGTGATGGCACCTACGGAATGGAACCACTCATTGGAAGATCTTGCTTGGACGTGGAGGTATTAAAGTTATGGTACAGTGAGAATGACAAGGATGAAAAAAGCAATAGTTTGGTACACAAGTCTGATTCTATCAATGTCGATGATAGTATGAGTGAAGATGAATCTACTCAATCCAAGCAATTCATTACAGAAGCCGTACCTGAAGTGCAAGAGCAAAATCAATTGCCTGAATCTTCCAATCTGTCAATTACAGAAAAGAAAGAATCAATAAAACAATCACTGAATGATGAACCCGTTCAAAGTAAAAAAGCTCCAACATCTTCTCCGTCAGAACCTTCGTCTACCAATACTCGATATGGAGGTAGATCGGCTGCGAAAAAAGCTGCTGCCAAATTGCACGATAACATGTCTGACTTGAGAGAATATCAAGAAATGGCAAAAAGCTCCAGGAAGATGCAAAAATATATGGACGAACTCGAAGAAACATTGACACCTAAAAAGAGAGTGCCTGAATTTTCCGAGGTCAATGACACTCCAAAGAAACCTAAAACTACCAAGAAACCCCAAAAGTCAAGTATTCCCGAATTTGAAATAATAGCCATCATGACTGGTTGTGAACAAGATGTGCTGTTAACAAAGTCAGACATTAATAACTTGCAGAAAGTGGGTATAAAAATTTTACATGATTTAACACCCAAATTTACTCCAAATACACTAATTGCACCAAAGATTCTTCGAACAGAGAAGTTCTTGAGAAGTCTAAGCAAGGTTGATCAAATATTGCATCCTAAATACCTCGTGGATCTAATAAAAAGATTAGATGACAAGTCCACCAGAGAACTCGTTTTCAAAGAATTCGTACCAAGTGATTATTCTCTCGATCGCTTTTCTGATAAGATAAATCAAGAATTAGGTTATTCAAAGTCAGTTAAAGAATCAGGTTTGAAAATTTTACTAGATAGTTCCAATCATGGTAGTTTGTTTTCAGGATTGAAATTCAATTTATCTTCAAACTTGAATGGAGGAGTTGATGTAATATCACGGATCTTAAAAGAGCATGGTATGGACGAGTATCTGGTAATCAAGGGATCTATTACTGGGGCATCTTTGTCCAAATCTTTGGTTTCTACAAAAATTGAATCTAAAGAACAGATCATCCTCATTGCTAATAAATCAAAAGATGCCAAGCTAATAACCAATTTCAAAAAAACAATTAAGAATGGTCTTGTGGTTGAATGGGATTGGTGCGTCAAATCCATTTTTCAAATGAAGTTACAATTACTTAAAGAATTCAAGTTATGATAATTCAGGTTTATAACTATATTTATCTTAATTGAACATGAAGCACAGCAACTGTCTACTGAAAATAAAAGACGACGGGAAACTATTATACACTTTGTAAACAAAAATTTTTGAAGAGTATGACCGTAGGACACAACAAAAAGACCATAATTCATAGTAACAAGTATATCAAATGTCAATTAAACTAGGTCCCTCATTCCCATTTCTTTGTTGTTGAGGTTGGGCATTTCCAAATCCATATCCCGTGTATGCGGGATTGATAGATGGTTGTCCGTATTGTTGCTGGCTGGCTTGGTATCCAATTCCTGTGTTGAGGAACGGATTGCCAGTAGCATTCGTTGACAATACTTGTTGTTCATTCTGTTGCTTGTACCCCGTTCCACTCGAATTTATGAAAGTTTGAGTCTTGGTATGTTGATGAGGAATTCTTGACGCACCGGTATTACCAAATGTATCAATACCTGTTCCTTGAGCCAAGAGGTTATTCAATTCTGAATGAGTAGAATCGTTGAATTTCGAAGACGATGTAGTCTGTGGCTTGAGCTGCTGGGTGGGTTGGGTAAAGAATTGTGGTTGTTGTTGTTGCTGTTGTTGTTGTTGTTGGGCTAATGAATTCAATGATTGAGTTTGGGTCCTGTTAGAAGTTGATTCGGACGACAAAGCAAATGGATTGTTAGAGCCTGTCTTCAATGGTTGCAACTGTTCTTGTTGCTGAGGTTGGCCGTAATTAAATCCTGTAAATTGGTTAGGTTGTTGAAATTGCGCAAGTGGTTGGGTTTGCTGGGGCTGTTGATAAAAGGTTTGTTGTGGATACAAGCCTGTAGCCATTGGGTTTTGTATTGGGTTTCCAAACATATCATATTGTTGATATTGTTGCTGGGGTTGAGCAAAGACTTGTTGTTGGGGCTGTTGGTAGTAGCCTGTAGCCAAATAGTATTGAGGATGCTGAGGCTCATCGGTTAAGTCCAACAAGTTTTCGTTTGCTTTATGCTTTCTCATTTCTTCCTCTTCCAACGACAACTTCAAGGCTGCAGCCAATTCTGGATCATCATCTTCTTGATGTTGGCGTCTTTCTTCTTGCTCCGCAGTTATTCTAGATAATTCTAAAGCTTTTTGTAAATCAGCGTCATAGGGTTCGTCGTCTCGAGGAGAGCGTCTTTCCCGTCTGTCTCTTCTTGGTCTTCTATTATCGAAATCATCACGATCACCCCTGCCTCTCTTGGCCAATTCACGTTCTTGCTTCAATCTTTCATCGTCTCGCAATAATGAAACCAATTCTTTTGCCTTGACTCTGATAATGGCACCCTGGTCATTGTTTGCTTCGTCAAGATGGATGAACTCCCTCAAGGTCTTGACAATGTACAAATTATCCTTGGCCCAGAGAACGCACTTCTCAGAACCATATCTAACCAAATAATCCAATACCGTCAAAGACTTGGCAACGTGTCTCCAGTTTTTTCCTTTATCATTAAGCCGTCTATCCAACATATCCATAATCTCCAAAAAGTCGGTTTGTGATTGATAGGTGTACGAGGCAATTTCTTCCATATCATAAGTGGTTGGGCCACTGGGATCGTTGGAAGTGGCTTTTCTCACCAAGATCTGGGCCGAAGAATAACCATTGGCCACATTCTTGATGGACCGAACGATCTTAGACATTTTGGGCTATTTCTCTTCGTGTGGGGATACAACTTGTTGGTAGCAAAATTGTGGGATTTTTCCAACAGATTTCTCAATAATTCTCTCCTATTTCCAAAACTCCAAATAATCGTTTGCCTCAAAACTTCTTTAGACGAAATGAACAAAAGCAAACGTTGTGGTGGTTGGTGGTTTCCGGTGAATACAGATACACTCGGAGTACAAAGTAAACTATTTATCTGAACAGTAATCAAAGGTAAATTCAAATAAGAGCTTGCGGTGTGTATTGAATTTTGTGAAACAGGCTATGTCTGCTGCAACAATAGCTACTGTATGTATGGCGTCCCCTGATATCGGGATAATAGTTCACTGATGGAAATTGAATTTTGGGTCGGAAACTTGGCAATCGTGCACGACCCGGAAACTAATGTTGCGACGAATAGACTCTACTCCTGACCCACAAGATTGTAGAAGTCAGATACTGATAGAGGACTGTGGGGATTAAAGAATAGAAAGGCAATGTTCTTTGTTAAGTAGGAACATGCCACAAGCTTATATTGTAGAAAAATGTGATATCCTTGGCAAAGCTGGCGTAGTTCTCATGCATCTACATTTGTATGACTGTGTATAGCCTCGATAGGGTACGCCAGGATTAGTCAGCTCTTGCAACCATTTATCAGCAAAGGGATGTTCTCGTTGACTGAGTCTCGTCTTGACGTCAATCGGCAAATAGCCACCTTGGACGAATCAGGGGAGTCACCCCATGGTAGGGGTTATGCTTGACCACGTGATTGGTTGTTCCATAATTGCCGCAAAATTTTTGCAAAAACTGTGACATAAATTACATCTATATTATGCAAGACATTATACAATAAAGAGGGTAGTAGCTAAAGTTAACAACATCAACGAATACATTCCGCGCGAATTTGATGCAATACTGCGGTTGGTTACTTCAATGGAATTTTCTCTCTTCAATATTCCAAATAAGCCCCCCGATGACGCTTGGATCTTGTCGTCACTGTTTCCATAGAACACGGTACTTCCGTTGGTTAAACCGTCGTCAGTGAAATTAACCAATGGTTGGTAGTTTCCGGTGGAATAAGTGCCATCCCAACAATATTTACTAAAGCAACTTTTACATTCATCTGTCGGTTCTATTCCTCTTCTTTCTTCTTCACGTCTCACCAATGCACATGCTACACATGTTCTGAAATCCTCATCAATGGTTCCATTCAATCTCGTTGCAACATCAAAACCGTTTTTGATAAATCCCTTCTTTTCTTCATCAGTATAAGTCAATTGGAACGTGCTCAGATTGGTATAGTATTCGTAGGGCCGGTTGGCATAGTAGATAACCAACGGTGGTATCACTCCATCTTTCTCCAAGTCGGTCAAATTCTTTGCATCGCAGCCAAAGAAAGTGGGCCGGGCAGTAAATCCCTTCTCCAAAAACGTATTAGTATCAGGGACATGAGGGCAAACAATTGAGCTACCCTGTTCGGCAAATTGACGTTCATAACTATTGACAAGGGCTTGACCGTCTGGCCAACTTGTTTCTGTATCTGTGGAGGCATCAAAAGCTAGGACCACATCCAACTTTCTTTCCTTCGTCATTAAAGTAGATAATGGTATGATTTCTCCACCAATTCCCCCATCGATCAAATACAACGTATCACTTTCAGTAATATTGTTGGAATTTGAATATTGGGAATTAAAAAATGGATTAGGTTTATAGAGGGCAACATCTTCGTAATCTCGAGATAAATAATTCAAGAATCCCTTCACAATCCACTTGACAATAAAATTTAACGAATTGCAATCATCACAAACCAAGGTATTCAAAAATTCATTGAACAAAGAAGATGACGATCCAATTACAAAGGCTGCATTATCAAATCCGCTAATACAAGAGTTTGTTGCTGGAACACCATTGCTCACGTTTGTCCCAATGTATTGAATATCAGTGAATGTGTTCAAGGAGGGGTCGAAGGAACCAAATTCAAACGGATTCATTTCGATAACTGTGGAGTTTAAGTTATAGACCACTGTACCTGGTTTTCTTCCAAGAGCAGTGACGAATGGGAAAGGCATTTCCTGATTGACAAAGGCATCGACATTTCTGATGTCACTCCATGTTGATGCATCCATATAATTATCATCGCCTTTAGGAAAGAGTTGATGCGCCAAACCGCGACCCCAGGTATCAGTAAGCGAAGTATCAAACCCGGCATTTTTCTTTGCCTGAATGTCAAATTCTATTCCTTGGTTGTTGTTATCCCAAAAATTAACATGGGTTAAGGCACTTTGGAGGTTATCAAATACAACAGGGAAAAGTACAGTCCACAAGCTAGTTTGATTTACCAATTGTCTTGATTCAGTCAAGTTCCATAAATCATCGGGGTTTTCAAATACAACTTCCTCAACTGAAGGCCAATCTTGCAACGCCAATGATCCAAGTAACCATGAAGCCCCCGATAAACCTCCTATGTAATTGGCAGACTGTAAGATTCCTTCCAACCCTCCATTTAAACCACTTCTATCATCAAATGCTAAAAGCGATCCAGCACTGGTCAACATAGAACGATAGCCACCTCCTGAAAAGGCAATCCCCAAGTTTATTCCAGAGCCATTGCTCATGAAACTTTCAGCATTGAAGATCAAGTTTGTACTTTTGAGGAATTTGGCCAATGCCTCGTTGGTCTTAACTTGTCGCTTAGAAATCCAATCTTTTTCTTGGGTTGATATGGAATTGGCTTCCCGGATAAATCCATCTTTTTGAAGCCTGGGACATTGAACTTGACCGGGAGCATACCCCCCACTGGGCGAAGAACAGAGAGCAACTGCTACAAGCCATGCAAATGCAACTAGAAGGTGCATAATTTGAAAGAATGTCGGGGGGAAAACGCTAGTTTTTACTTATGGGCACACGAGTTTCTCATTTGATGAAGTGATTGGTGAGAATATAAACACTTAAAAGTTTGCGACAATGAGGAGAAACTGGGAAATATGCAGTAACATCATGCCTCTTTCTCCCAACAAAGTTGGGTCTAAAACCTTATTAGACACTGTCCTTTAGAAAATAACGTTTCCATGCCTTAAATTAGTGGAGATGGAGTAAGATGCAGCAGCCCAAAATTGATGCAAAACTCATAATGGCCGGGGAAAGGAGGGAATAAATCCGAGATCCTAAAAAATAAGAAGGAAATTTCCTCATTAGGAAATAACTTGTATTGATAAGGGACTTCAGTGGCCCAAATAGGCAATGCGAAGTGAGCCCCTAAATTCTGGTTGAGGTGAATACTCGTACATTTAATCCTATTCAAAACAAGCACATTTTTAAATGGATTTTGCAACCTCGATTTTTAAGTAAGGCCCATATAGCGTTTGAATGAAGTAAGTAATATGGGAATTATAAATTTTTGTCAAAAACATTAATTGCGTCTAGTCGTTCGTTCAAACTGGGATAACTTATACCATATGTCGAGTATAGCCAATCAGTATTGGTAGCAGGTAAGTTTTTGGATTCTAGTTTAACTAAAGCGTTTCTCAACGAATTCCTGTAACCAATGTTGGCGACAAACATGTCAGCTTTATACTCAATGGCTCTAGTAAGAACATTTTGAACAAGCTTGGAGAGCAAATCTGTAACTTTTGAAAGTTCTTGAAATAGAACAAATCCTATATATGTAGGTGATAACCCAACAAACCCAAACGGTTCATAAAATGTCGACGACTTTTACACCAAAGAAAATAGAAGGAGATATGCCAAAGTATCACTAATACTTGGACAGAGAGTTGAATACATCGTGGTTATATTAGTTGAATTATTCAGGAGGAAATTAGGTTATGAGTGAATGCAAAATGTATGAGAGGTGCATGCAATCAACTATTCGTGATATTTTGCCTTGCAGTTCAAATACATGTTTATTCATATGCTGCTTGTATACTTGCTATAGATATCTTCTGAACCAAGCTTGAAAAGGAGGCAATCTAAGTGAAGAGTGCTGGCAATATTGTATTCCATTCTATCTTAGTAAGTCTGTCTACTAGCTAACACTGAGGCTAAAACATTGGGTATATCTAATTCTGCAATAACAAGAGTAGCGGGTAGAACAAATACATTTTGTATGCATTTCATGTAACCACAGCATAGAATCTTTTGATCTCCTCTCTACTACCTAAAGACCCTCTCAAAATTTGTCTTCCCCTGTATATTGATGGTGTGCTCAGAAAGTAGACAATTCGACTCCAATGATAGTACCTTAGACCATGCTAAGTCCTTTTACAACTCTAATTCCTACATCTAACTCACACAATATGCTACTGCAGTCTCAAGACGTTGTTCTACATCAAGGTTTGCCATACTCACGCAAGTTTTTTGCAACCGGAAGTCCATGCTCACCCGTAAAAAAATTGGCCAGGAAAAAGTTTGCAGCCATTACTCTCTTGGTACATTTGACAAACAGCCTCCCCATTCACCAGATAACCCGTACCGTTAGAAATATCGGGTTTTCCCGTGAAAACAGATGAATGTTTACAACAACAGGAACCCACCAATGACCGGCCCTTATTTAAATTTCACACACGTGATTCCGCTTACATAAGGAAATTTTTCTCTTGGGGGCAAGGAAAAAAACCTGGAAAAAAACTTTCAACGGCAACTTCCCACCATAGCAGTGTCTAGTTGTTTGATATTACGACATACTGCGGAAGTCACAGGAAAAGACTGAGACTTGGTGATATTTGGTTTTTCCCATTCTCGCTGCTCACTTTTTCCCGATTGATTGAGATTTCTCACGAACATTACCCACGATCCGCAACCAGGGAAAAAAGTTCACTGAGTGAGACTTTCCACAACTGGAATACCTTGATCAAGCACACAAGCGTTAAGTGAGCGAATTGGCAGCCAGTCCGGGTTGTATTCTACAAGTATTGATCACACAGATTCCAATATCCTTTAACAATGAAGGGAGATTTGAGAAGATGTCGTCGTTGTAAACGGAGAAGGCTAGACGATGAGCCGTTTGAGGTTAGACAATACAAAACTTGTGCCAAATGCCGAATCATAGAAAGAAACAAGAAGCACCTGAGAAAGCCGTTGGCAGAAGAGACCATGCTTTATGGGTTGAAACAGTTCAAGGAACAGAGTGTGAATGAGAATTTCATGGAAGAAGAAGGGCTTCTTGAGGACGAGTTTTTCCGGAGATTTCACAACAAACCCTTCAACTACGAGGCCGAGATCAACAGCGTGTTGAGCAACCCCAACTACGTCCCTCCTGCAGTCAGCACGCGGGAAACACACTATACATTTGACCTGAACAATGGATACTCGCCCAGCCCGGCACCAGCACCAAAAGCGCAGCCACTCCCTCGCAAAGCAAACGCCAACCCTGCGCCAATGGATAATATACGTCAATACAAGGTGAGAAAACCGGTGCCCGAAGTTGTGCCGGTGCCAGTGGAGATTCCTGAAATCAAGGAGGAGGATATTTTTACCGAGTTGTCTAAATTGGGCAATCCCGAGGAAATTACCGATGGCAACCTTCATAGCGAATCAAGCATTGTTAATCCATACTTGTACAAGAATGTTTATGATGATTTCCAGACGTTCTTGTTGACTATCTTGAACAAAAGAGAAGAAGGCCAAGATATCAATAACCTTGTGTTTATCAAGGAGTTCAACCCCGAGTTCACATTCAACATGTCCAAAAACGATCCTCTTGCCAAGGAGCACATTGCCAACGACAATGTCCGACTCAATGAACGACAGATCAAGACCCACTTGCTTGCCAATTTGCGTGCTCTTTTTATCGCCCCCTTGATTGCCACCTTGGGGGTGAACTACAACCAAGAGTCATCCAACATCAACGATTTCAAGGCTATTGGATCGTTGAAAAGTTTCCACCTATTTGCGTTATCGGACCGAGATGGGTCGGAGATGAGAAAAGTCAAGGAGTCATCAGTGTACATGAACTTTAACCGCAGTCACAACTTAATCATACTAAAAGTTGACCACAAGGTATACCGTCCTAGCAGCATCAAGTATAGCACCGAATTCAAGCTCAAAATTGGGGACATTTTCAAAAAGTTGCAGTTTGAAAAGACATTGCCCAACACCAAGATTGCCCACGTCAAGTTGGATTTCAATGCGGTGACAGCGGAATTGATCTACGACCGGTTGTTTACGTTGATGGACTTGTACTCGGAGGAGATGCAGACGTTTGTCAAGGGGTTGAGCAAACAGGACTTTGTGCGTGATTTCGTCAACTTTGATGATGTGTTCAAGTTGGACGACGACTCGGACGACGACGACGATGGCGAAGGAGAAGACGAAGACAATGACGAGACAGAGGGAGAAAATAGCGACGCCAAAGACGACGACAAGACCACCACCACCGCCGGAGACATCGACGCCAGCCCCCAGCCCCCAACCAAGGAGTCAACGGCCGAGATCTTGGACCCGACGTTGAAGCAAGATTAGCCCCGGTAGTATTTTATAGAGTAATGTACAATGTGCTATACGATAAAGGCCCCGGGGTCGATGATGTCATCGAAAATGCCATTTTGGGGTTGTTTGGGGCACGATGAGCATTACTTCGCGCAAACCCTCATGCCAAGCGTGTAGGTCCCAAGTGGGAAAAAGGGATGAAAAATTGTTCCTATCTTAGCAACGATCGCGGTGGGTTTTCGGGAAATCAATTTTTCTCGCTAGATCAGGATTTTTCGTAGCACGTCTCTCGCTAGCGGATCCTCCCATTGGCAACCGTTGTTGACATTTCCCGTTTACTGGCATTGCGTTCAAGCACCGTTGCTGCCATTCGCTAAACCATCAAGTTCTGTTTGCAAGAACCATCTTAGCTGAATTTGTGCATGACCGTTGCCGTCCAGGAATCATGAGACTCAGCCTTGGCCATTTGCTATTACTATTTCCATACGTGATATCGTCGACCCACGCGCTATGGCTCGACACAAACAATGATACCACCATCCGACAAGCGTGCGAGTTGATCTCCAGTGGTGTTTTGGACTATTACGACGGAGCCAAGTATGGCGGAGTGGTGGGGATGTTCACCTGGCCCTACTATTGGTGGGAAGCTGGGGGAGCGTGGGGTTCGTTGATTGACTACACATATTTTTTTGAGAACGACACTTTAGTGCCCTTGATCAAGGATGCCCTCATATACCAGACGGGGGAGGACAACAACTACATCCCCTTGAACCAGTCCACCACCGAGGGGAACGATGACCAGGGGTTCTGGGGGATCGCCGTCATGGGGGCGGCGGAAAGAAACTTTAGCAACCCCGACGACCCCAACAAGCAGTGGTTGTCGTTGGCCCAGGCGGTTTTCAATACCATGACTGCCAGATGGGACACCAAGGAATGTAATGGGGGCTTGAGGTGGCAGATTTTCCAGTGGAACTCTGGGTACGATTACAAGAACTCCGTCTCCAATGGCTGTCTTTTCCACATTGCTGCCAGGCTAGCAAGATTCACCAACAATGACTCCTATGTCGAATGGGCCGAACGCGTGTGGAACTGGATGTACGGGGTGGGCTTGTTGACCGAGGGCGACTGGTATTTTGTGTACGATGGGGTTAAGATCGCTAACAACTGCTCCAACATCACCAAATACCAGTGGAGCTACAACCAAGGGTTGATGCTTTCGGGATGTGCCTACTTGTACAATCACACTGAGGATGAGAAATGGCTCAATTACACTTGGAATTTGTTGAACTCGACAGTTGCTTTCTTCAAAAATGTGTCGAACCAGTATATCATGTACGAGGCCGCATGCCAGCCATCCAACAATTGCAACAACGATCAGAGGTCGTTCAAGGCGTACTTGTCGCGGTTCTTGGGTCTCACCTCGGTCATGGTGCCGGAGACGGAGCCCGTGATCACGCGGTGGTTGGTGGACTCGTCGAACGCGGCCGCCAAATCCTGTTCCGGAGGTTCGGACGGCCACACCTGTGGGTTGAATTGGTTCAACTCCACTGGATGGGACGGCTACTGGGGTCTAGGGGAACAAATGTCGGCGTTGGAAGTGATGCAGAACTTGATGTCCCACAAACGCCCCCCTCCCTACACAGCCGACAACGGAGGGTCGTCAAAGGGCAACCCCGCCGCAGGTTACGGAACTACAGCCACAAACGCCTCGCCCTTGACCTTGGACAGCGGCGACAAGGCCGGCGCCGGCATCATCACCGCCGTGGTGGGGGCCTCCCTTGTCGGAACCTGCGTGTGGTTGATCATGTAGGGCCCGCCATTGCTTTTTTTCCTGTATACTAGTTCTTATGTCAGTAAATGTTGATGGCGACACGCGCGGTCCCCACCAGCACCGTTCGCACCGGCACTTGCCCCTGTTTTTACGGTGGTCCAAGACATGCTGGCGATGGTCGCGAGAAAAAAGCCCTGATTAGATAACCAAAATTTGGTGCTCGTCACCCCCACAAAGGTCCTCCCCAGTTCCCCATGAGCGCAGAAGACCAGTTTACTTCCATCCAGTGGGACCGCGACGAAGTGGAAGGCTCCCCGGGCCCATCTGCCCAGGGTACAAGCACGCAAATCAACCCCATTGCCGAGGAGGAGAAGGACGACCCCGGTGCCACAACCAGTGGGGCAAATGACCATGGTGACTCCGACGGCGTCCACCAGCCATTGAACACCAAAAACAGCGACGATGACTCCTCCGGCGCACGTCCCCAGAGAGAAGCGAGTGGGGGTGACCCAGATGTCCACCAGGACCCGTCAAGTTCCTTGTTACTTGCGCACGCTCAGCAACAGTCCCCAACCGCCCCCTCCCCTCCCGTCGCCACCGGCAGCCACCCCAACGACCGCCGCAGATCAGACCCATCGCCAAATACATCTTCCCAGCAGGATCAGAAGTTACCTGTTGCAAGCTTGCACACCCTCGAGACCCTGGTTAACACCTCGCTTTTTGGCAAGTATGCCATCGAGTCCTCCGTCACCAGTCCCATCCGCGACCTTGATGCCGCCTCCAAACCGTTTATATCCTATTTGGTCACCACAACCACCGACCATCCCTCGATATTGAAGCTCACCAACGAAAAGAAACCGCAAGATGACGAGAAATATTTGACGGTGAGTATCCGCAGAAGATACGGCGATTTTAGCTATTTACATGAGAGTTTGTCCAACGATTTTCCTACCGTGATGATTCCTCCCTTGCCGTCCAAGTCAAATTTCAAATACCTTACCGGCGATACATTTAGCAGCGAATTTGTCCATAAACGGTTGCATTCGCTCGACAGGTTTATCAAATTTATTGTCCAACACCGTGTATTGTCCCAGCTGTCCATTTTACATTTATTCATCTCCGATTCCAACGACTGGGCCACTTTTACTACTTCATTGAAAATAAAAGACATTAACAACGATGACAATGCTGGCTTTGTTCACAAAGTTGTTAATGAAGATTTGATAACAGAGACTGTCATGAACTTCTTGACCCCATCCAAACACAAAAAGGAAACCAATAAAGATATTTTGGAGATTAATGATAAGTTGAAGAAGTTGTATGAGAATTTGCTTAAGCTTGATAAGATATTTTCCAAGTTGAATAAAAAGAGCCATGACTTGAGTGTGGATTACGACCATTTCTCCAAGCAAATCATAAAGTTATCAAATGTGCAGCTGCAATCGCCAGGGAAGCTGGCGCAGGAAGGTGAGAATGAAGAATCCGCCCCCTCAACTCCTATAAAGAATGATTCTTCTGAACAGGCGATTGCTAATAATTTCAAGATATTTGCCGATTCATTGAGCTTTTTCTCTAAGAGCTGGGGCGAATTATACAAATACATGGACGAAACTTTCTTGGTTGCCTTGAAAGATTGTTCTAAATTTATCATTGCCTTGACCAATTTGATTGAATTGCAGCACAATAAAAAGATCGACTTGCAAGTTCTTCAAGACTATTTAAACAAAACAAGAGCTGAATTGGCAGGTTTGGGAGGAAGTGCCAATGTTCCAAGTACTACTCGTCACCCACCACCCAACCCAGTTGTTAATACTTATAACGGAGGAATAGTCAATAATACCACCCAACTAATTAAAGATACGTTGTCAACATCGGCCACTCCTCATATTGGTTCTAGTGTCACCGATAACAAGATTCAGAAATTGGAAAATCGTGTGATTCAGCTTGAAAACGAAATAACTTTGCAAACAAAATTGGTAAATGAGTTGACTCAAAAGATCATAACTGAGGAGTATCCTAACTGGGATAGATTCAATCGAGCCGAGTTGAAGCACTCAATGCTTGGACTATGTGATGAACAGATCAAGTTTTACAAGAACTTAGTGGATAATTGGAGTGAGGTGGAAATGAAATTACTAAAACGATTAGATGAACTAAATTAACAGTATCTACTTCTATATTTCAATAAATACACTTGAAAGTTGTTACTTCTATGAGCATGAGTAGCATTATCAGTCGCGTTTACTAATCAGCAAACTTTTCTGATAGTCGGGATGTGGGGATACATCGTATTGGCCATTTTCCAAAAATGATTCATGTGGTATAGTCCACTTGGAACCTAGTTGCTTGGTGATGAAATTGACAACGTCATCACAGTGTCCTAATAAGCTGAGGTCGAATTCGCGATCGGGAATGGGATCCTTATTGATTAACACTCTAGGAATATCACGGGGAACACGGTCGATAATACTGCTCACTGGTTCAACTTTCAATGATGTTCCCACAACGATTACCAAATCGCATTGTGAACAATCATTTTGCAAGTTGTTGTAAAATTTCTTTGGTAAATCCTCTCCAAAAAATGTGATATTCGGTTTAATCACTCCATGACTCACGGCCGCTTCTTTAATTTCTTTCCAGCACAAAGAACACCTTGGAACCTGCTGATGTCGTATGTGATCGTATATCTTCACCCCTACGAAATTATTGTGACACGTCAAGCAAGTGGCTGATGCAAAAGAACCATGGCATTGGATCAATTTTGAATCTGGGATACCCGCCCTGATTTCCAAATTGTCGATATTTTGCGTGTAATTTCTTAACAATTTACCCTTGCCTTCCAATAGTTTAATAAATGAATGTAGCATGGAAAACTTACCGTCTGGCGGTAACAATAGGTGTGCAATGGAGTAGAAAAGATTAGGATTCTTTCTGAACACGTTTATATCAAAAACTTGCTGAGGATCACTAAGATTGAGACTTTTCAATTGGGAATATAAACCCTGAAAGGATCGAAAGTCTGGTATTCCCAACGACGTGGAAATTCCCGCCCCACTGATCACCATAATCTTTGACATTCTGTCGATATCGTCTAGAAACTTCTCCAACGAATACAGGGGGGGTTCGACAATAACCAAATCATCATCAATTTGTTGTTCGATTTCGATCGTAGAATCATTTAGTAGCAATCGTACTAAAATAGATGCTGTCTCTTTTGCAGACATTGGTTCACAATTGCGAAGAGAACTCCTGGGATAACCTAAAGTAAGAATTAATTTGCAAATGTCTAGCTTAGTCATTGTCACCGGAATAAACTTATTCAAAAAGGCCATGAGTCCTTTATCATGGAGAAAGGACCAATATTTCTTATTCAAGTTCAAATCAGGTACATAGTGGTCGAGAAACTGTTGTAAATTAGCGGAAGGCGATCTCGTGGATAAATTGGAGAATGCCAATTCGGGATTGTGGTGAGAGGAATGCAATGCAGAAGGCGACTTTGATTCAAGCGAAAAGTCTTCAAGTTCATCTGAGGTGGGAGGAGTGTCTACTTCTTGCCGAAGTGGTCTTTGGTCTTGAGAGGGAACTGACGACAAAATCAGCGCAATCGGGGAATGTTTTAGGGTTTTGTTTGACAAATGTCCATCGCCTCTAATAGGAGGTTTTTTGCTTTTATGTTTCGAAGCAGAACGGCCCACGAAGTGGGGCTTGTGAATACCATTTGCCAATTTGTGTTCCTTGGTAGCCCCTCTCAACGTTGTATCCACCAGATTTTTGTAGGTGACCATAGTCCAATCACAAGTCAGGCCCACGAGCTGGAATACACTCTAAAGGATAATGTCAATGATGGCAGTAGATAACACCAACAGCAAGTTAATCAAGTACAAAGGTTTTGTTTAGTATTTATCTGACCTATTTCGTGTTTCGAATTTGTTACAGATACAGGCAAGAAAAATTGGGGGTGATTTGGGGCAATAAATGCGTCTTAAAACCACCATCTGATAAACATTATATGGGAAGAAGGGCGACTGAGAGCTTTATCAATGCTGGCCTCAAATGAAAAGGATACACGATAAAACTTGACCTCTTTTGCGAGTTACTTGTGACCTTTTTGCCACTGTAAAGTTCCATCTGATACGTAGATTTAGCACGATTAGACGGAGGGAAATACGCGCGTATCGCAAGCACAAAAATTTGCATCGCTAGCGGTGCCACAAGTTTTGGTCAAATTAGGCGAAGAAAGAATGGGAATCGCTATTCTCTTCATACTTCGCCATTCTCTTCATACTTCGCCATTCTCTTCATACTTCTATCCTCTTCATACTTCCTTCTACTACAAATACAAACGAAGTTTATCGCTATGAATGCTCTTTTAATATACTCTACGTAACCACGTATTTTCCCAGAGCATGCTTTCGCGTGCACAATCTCTATCCAGCTCGATCTATAATACTCAATGAGGGTGAACACTGACCTAAGGTGTTGCCATCTTTGCTCATTTCAAGCCGGTGGAGATTGATCCCATTGTAAATGGGGGAGCTAATCATGCTTTATTCTGTCATCCTTACCGCCATCAAAGTCATTGTCTTCCTCGTCTCCCCCCAACTCAAATAGGGTGTTGCTGTTTTCGCCTGCATGACCATGTTCCTCTTGCTTTTCTATCTCGTGATAGCCAGGAGGTGCATCGATATTTTTACTAGGTACAGCGGGAGGATGTTCTTCGGCAGCCAATTCAAAACTATCCCGTTCGACATTTCTCCGCGAACTTTCTTCCGGATTAGCTCCCTCGTCATCGCTATGACTCAATAACGACAAATCGTCCAACTCAAATTCGTGTCCAACATGATACCCTGCACCACCTTCGCCCCCTTCCTCATCAATTCCTTCTCCGGTGCCCAATTGCTGGGAAATTGCCAACATGTAACTCGTTTCTGTTGGGCGCCAAAGCCATGCTACCGCCATGAATACCACGAAAAAAATCACACTGGGCCAAAAGTCGTATACAAAGAACGAACCTTTCCAATGCTGTTCAAACATTTCTGTGGTCGACATACTAACCAAGATAAACATAGACAATGCCAAACCACCCATCATTAGAAGTAATGACAACAGAATCACTCGGAAAAGGTTCTGATACAATTGTAATTTGATAATCTGTCTTTGCTGATGCAAACTCTGGGTGGTGCTCCGAATCGATGCAAGTATAGCAACATAGTATACACACAATGTTATGGATATAGGCACGGTCGTTATTAAAGCCACGTTGCCGCCTGGGGCCAGAAATTCAATATCACTCGAGTATACCAACGAGTTCGTGTAGCCACTATTGTAGTTGAAAACCAAGTACACCATACAAGCAATAAAATTGAATGCAGCCAAGATCTTGCAATTATTCATCACTTTTTTGTCCAATTTGAGCTTCACTACTCCATATCCCAATGAAATGCACAAGAGCAAAAAGAATGAAAACGAGATTTTTATGGCGTTGAACAACGAAAGAAAGAACATGTAAAACCGGACAAATCCTGAACTTGGGTTCTTTACCCTATTAACTAAATCGTAGTATGACCATGTCACCAATGTCTCAAAGGTAAGAAACCCCAACATTGCTAACAAGTATCGTTGAAGGGGTAAAATTTGATTTTCCTTTCTCTTCTTGAAAAACTGGAATCCAAATAAGGCTAGGGCAATGGCGTAACACAAGGTCAAAATCCCGTAAGCTGGCAACTTTGGAATCTCTCCTCCACTCAATTGGCCATACGCATTTTGAAAATTAACCACGCCTTTGTATGTCTTGTCCTTGATCGAAGTAAACGTCAGGACACAGTAATATCCGGTTTTGTTGATGGGATAGTTGATATCAGCGGCACCCAAATGTGTCAATTGCGAAGACATTATTGTCGTGTTGGTGACATTTGAATTCAAAATGAACTTGCCCCTTTGTTTAGGCAGACATATCTTCAAGTATTCGATGGCTTCGTCGTCACAAATGAGTTTGAAGCGGCCATGAACCTCCATGCCAATGTTCACCAAGTCCTTGTATTCAAAGATAATGTACGATACGGAGATATCGTCCTGGTTGTTCTGATCCTTGTCCTTGGAGTTGTACTTGTATTTATCAAACTGCTTCAAACTGATGCCAATGTGAGGTTTTATCGATCCACCCCAATCATGCTTGGAGTACATTCCAGCACACACTTGCGAGTTGATGACGTCATCGAATGTCGCAAGGTTGGCGTTAGCCAAACCAACAATGGAACCAATTATGGTTATCCATGAAGTGATCCTCATTGGTCAAATGTCTTATGAGGTTACTTCGAGTTTTCCAAACGCACAGTTTGTGGGCGTATTGTTATGCATAATCACTCTGCGGTTAGTCCAGTGAACCCGGATAAATGTCGGAGGTGATCCGCATGTCGCGCACCCACAATTGCAAAATGTCGCTCTATCATCATATATTACTGATTTTGTCAGAGCACTTACAACTACATGCCTGCCCAGACAGTGCCACCGTTTTCATATACCGTCTTGGCAAGCTTGTCCACCAGGTTGTCCCAGTCCACCAAGTGGTTGTACAAGGTTTTCACTTGATCCAAGTTCAAGATCCGTGGCTGCAACCAAGTAATGACTAGTAACTCCTGGATTTGGTTGATGTAACCTTGAATCAAGTTCAAAGAAAAACACTTGATGATCAAATGCTCGACATCATTCACAGGGGTTCCTGTATACTGGGAGATTTCTTGGAATGTCAACTGTTTGTTTGTGGTCGACTTGGTGGAAATCAATTCCAATAATGCCATAATAATAATCTTTTGCTTCAAAAACACCTCCGATTTAGCCAAAAAAGGTGATCTTTGGAATCCAATGGCTAGCCACTTGTTAAACTCTTCGAGGTTTCCAGAGTTCAAGTTCTGGATCAAATGATAGAGCCAATTATACTGTGACGTTTCAGGAGCAATTACTTGGAGAATATCATGCAAGATTAACTCACCAAAGTTGTATATCTTGTCTCCCAAAAACGCGGCTATGCACAACTCGTAGCATATCTTCACCTTTTCTTCCTCGCTGAGATTTGTAACTGATGAAAGGTACAACAATCCATTAGAGTAATAATCGTTATAGTTTTCTTTGATCTTGTAAAGCTCGCATTTTGCTAGGTAGTAAGCACCATTTATCTTGGTCTGTAAGTTGTTGCTGGTGGTGTCGAACTTGGACTTCAACTGGGAAAGAATCTCCTCCGCATCATTCAACTCATTCAAAATCAAATGGTACCTGGCGATCTGTAAACTCACATAGATAATAGCCTCGTCTTCCTCAACTATTTTCTTGTACTCTTCGTCATTCTCATCCTTGAAGTTGTTGTTTCTTTTGATCTGGGTCAAAAATTGTTGCTTCAATTGGATCAACTTTTCCAACGTCTCTTGTGGTTTAATAAAACTCTCCAACAAAAAATCAACAAGTTTAATGGGATTTAAGTTGGATTGGAATTGTGATATAAATAATGTATAGATCTTGAATTTCAAGTCTGGCGTGATAATGGCCTTATCATAGCTATAGTAAAATTCGTCCAACACTTGGGTCAATTGATGCCATAATTTACGTTCGTAGTAATCTTCCAATTGATAAAGAATATTGATTAACTCTGGCGACTCCGATTCCAGTCTCAACACTGCCAAAACCGTGGACACGTCTGTGTCAAGTTCCATAGCTGACATGATTCTGATGTTCCCTTCAAATACGGTGGTGTTGTATGGTAATGTTGCCACTCTTGGGTATGGAAAAATCAACCCGCACCAAAATGTAGATTGCCCAATTAGGAAGTAAATGCACTACACATGTTCTATTAATTGCGATAAATAGTGCTAAAATGTCTTCTAATCCAATGCATGGCTCGACTAAGTGAATCTGACGTGAGTCAAAATATAGTCGCAGACTAGGTACACCCTATACCTTTAATTGATAACTCTTTAATTGACAACTCTTTAATTGACAACCTCGCCACCGCCCGTAGTTAAGAATTCCTTGAATTCTTGCCAGTTCAAAAGGTTTTCTTCAAATAAATGCTTTCCATTTTGAATATAGCTAATCATCAATTTCAACCACCTGCGTTCTAACTTCTCCAAAAATTCCTTAAACGTTATTAACAAATGATCAGTTAACGCGTTCATGTCATGGTTGCAAAGTTCAATCAACTGGTTTAATTTATTCAACTCCTTCTCAATCTGGGATAGCTTGAACTTCAATGGTGATGCTGAGGTGGTGGCAGTTCCGTCATCCAGTTCAAGGTCTGGGGGTAACTGGAAGTTGAATTTCTTTGGTTGGTTTTTGCCTCCAAATAATCCGTACCATGATGATTTCTTGTTGATTCTCTTTGCCAAGGATAGATTCTTTAAGGCATTATCCAATGTAGGACTGTTCAAGTCTTTCAAATGATCTAAATTGGCCGTATTTTCTTCATTCGTTGAATTTTCTGGAGTTATCACTCCGCCAATATTTGTTAAATTAATTAGTTGCTGGAACTTGTTGAATTTGAGCTTGTAGAGCAACTTGAACTGAATAATTTTGTATTTATAATATTTGATCAAATTTAAGGATGTATGATGATATTGAATCATTTGGTTTATTGGTTCTTGCCATTCAGGGACCAAATGATTCATTATGAAACTTTCAAAATTTAAGAAAGATTGGTCAATGGTTGACCCAAACTTTTCCACCGATTCCGACAAGTCATTATTGGTTGATTTTTGATGGTAGATTTGCAAGGAAAAGTTGTTAAGATTGCCGCCAAGATCTATAAGTGTAGAAATCAAATTCTTGTAGTCCTTGCTTGATTTTACATTTAACTTGTTCAAGTCGTTGAGAATTTTGATGATTTGATGAAATCTTCTTTCGAATAGTATCAATTCTTGAGGAATTACAAAATCCAAATCCTGCTCAAAACCTTTTAATTCATAAAGTTTGACTTGATCGTTAAGTTTATAAAGGTCATCATTTATCTTTTTCAAATTGGAAAGATTGTCAATGTTTGAATCAAACTCAAATCCATTGACTTTTGGCAACAAAGAGTACAAACCATTTTGATCAGTCGGATTAACAGGATTTGCCAATAATAAATTGTTGGGTAGTAAGTTTACGGGAGGTTCATGCAATGCATTATACCAGCACAATTCATAGTTTGGATCAAGAAATTTATGCAACAACAAGCAGTTTTTTACGTTTGGGTGGGAATCAAATATCAAGTCATCCAAAAACATTTTAAAGTACCTCTTTCTCGTTTCGATGATTGTGATCTCATTAGAATTATTAAGTGAACTTATCAAATAGGCGAAAAGCGAGTGTTTCTCTGGGATGGGGGGAATGATCAAGGTGGGGAAAAGGGCCAAGAGGTTATCTCGCAACGATTTGAACTCGCTATATCTTCTTTTCACTATTATCTTATTATTGTCGTCGCTGGTTGACAATTGTATAGTGTACACAATCACCGATGAATTGACCAACCGTTCTGAGTTGATAACGTCTATCTCTAGGTGATCATTATTGATGAGCTCTGATATCTTTTTAGACAACCCTAGCGTGGAGTTGACCAATTCATTGGGAAAAGCGTCAACTCCAGAAGTCACCTGGGGGGCCAGAACTGTGCCTGCTGGACTATCTGTGATTCTACTACTGTTGCTGACGCTTCCGGTATCTCCTGTGCCTGGATTATGCGCAAGCAGTCGTGACTGTGGGGACAAGTGCGGATGGAGGTGGGGTCCGTAGGGGTCATTAAGGATGGACGGATTTCCGTAAAAAGAAGGATTGTTGTCTTGTTCGATATCTTCGAACAAGTTCTGGCTTGACATTACAAACTCGGGTCTGTGGAAGCAATGATTGCCGAAACAAACCGTGATTGGCAACGGCTGTTAGTCACCTTTGGTAGTGCAGATGACGGAGGCACTCAATGTTTTGGTAACAATATGTGCGACCTGCATATAAGACAGAGCTATCGTGGCACATGACTGATAGCCATATTGAGCGCCGCCAGCCAAGAGGATCTACTGGACAGGCATTACGACGGCAACAATACCTCGGGACAAGACGGGGTGCCTACTGCTGCGTTATAATCACTAGTACTTTATCTATATGAATTTTGAGCATGCCGCTATGAAGCAAGCAATATGCACGAGTTTGCTCGCCTGATAGCGAATATCGCTAGGATTCTAGAATGGAACACAAACGAGGCGAATGACAGCAAGTGGCCACCACTGGTGGTAGATACGCGTTTGGAACTTGTCTATACGTGTTTGCGCACTGATCGCCACGCCGTGCTGGCGATGGCCCTGTGTTTACATGTAATATGTTGGTGTTATTGTGGTTTCCATGGTCGCCAACGGTAGCCATCGATTCCTTCTTGCGCACAAAAAGAAAGTCGTTTATTTTCGGACAGTTGAAGCAAACCGAATTGTCTCGCTGCATCAACAATAGTTTAATTTTAGTAATTGTGTTATATGTAGAAAAATAATTGTACAATTAGGATTGCAAGGAGGCACGTTTTCACTCCGGCGGCAAGGTCGCCTCATATCGCTATTTACCACTGACACAGATTGGCGATAAGAAACCCAGGGGATAGTGTTACAAAGCCAGATATGATGAGGTTGCGACGATAAAATATTCACTTTACGAGACCTAAAGAAAATTCACTCAGATACCCAGAGCATCAATTCATACATAAAACCAGTAAACCAGAAAGACTGAGGTGATGCTTAACTTCTTATTTAGCTGTCATATTGGCACGATTTGTACCTTGGTGGTGGGTTTAGTGTTTGACAGCGAAATTATACACTCGTGACTATGCGGCTAACTATTAGTTACCAACGAAGATCTTCTGCCAGGGTATGATTTCCAAATAAGGAGTACATCCGCTAATTTTTCCGGAGCTTATAAACCTCCCGCCTGTTTCAAGCGTCTTTTTTGTGTTTCCATGGCATATCCAATGATGGTTGTAGATGCAAGGTGATACTTTGATGGTGTTAAATAATAGTGTCTCCAATTTGACAGATTGTGGGTCTTATCATCGTATGTGGCCGATGCAGCCTGCATGTTTTGGTTTGAGTCATCAAGCTATTCTCTAAACTAGGCGGGAATGCCACTTCATCTGGCACTACAAGGTGAGACAAAGACAATAGTCGCCCCCTTTGTCAAATAAAGATCTCAGCTCCCCGCCATTGTCAGGTACCTCTCAGAAGCCGTGGTTATGTTTAATTTTGTTTGCCATACAAATATTTATAGTAGCGGTTGGGGGATATCTATACAATTTTGGGTGCAATCACTACTAACAAGAAGGGAGAAGGTCGCACGTTTCAAAAAATATTATATTTTTTGTGTTAATCACATACAAAATATTTTCCAGCCAGTGTCTTTGCACGTTATTGTGACAATTATTTAAAGCTAGTTTTACAAATTGAAGGTTTATTTTTTGTCCTGATTTCACCATTCATATCGTACTACCCACGCACACAACCACAACGATTTGGATTTTATTACTGGGCTTTTTTCCTTTTTATTGTGCTTTCTATCTTTTCACCATCTTTCGAAGATTCCTGTCGAATCTTATCGTCACACAGTCGTTGTCTACAGCTTTCACTCGTCTCGCATACTAGCCTGAACTAGTGCAGAACAGGCTGCAAAAATCCGTACCGGTAAACTTGGAAAAAAGATTATAACTGCATCCAAGCCTGTTCCCGTCCCGGACTTCAGCCATCGCAACAACAGAAGCTGGCTTTTCTTTTGCAGTAGCTTGTTACCACTAGTTTTTGTTTATTCATCGCTTCTAACACTATTGGAAGTATATTCTACTACGTCCTTCGCAGTTTCCTACCCTGGCAAACTGAGAATTTCTGTCTATCAACTGTTGTCCAGTATCAGTTGTTCATTTCATCTTCCTTTGATTTATTTCACAATCGTTTTAAAATCCCAGATAGTTGCTTCCGGCTCTACAATTCACTCGCTTGCAAACGATATTCCTACTATTTTTAAAGACAAAATGCCTCCAAAAGCTACAAAGGCTATCATCATAGTGTTGTTCACACTTACGTTGACCAATATACTTTTTGCATTCCATCGTTCCTCAAGTTCCTACAGCTTTCCCACCTCTATCTCCAAGCTATCAAACTTGATGTCCATATATAGGTCCAAAGGTACAATCTCATCAGCAGGCGATGATGAAAAATATTCTGTTATTGGATATCACTACGACCACAACACTAACTTATTTGTATTGCAAAAGCATTATCTCAATGAAACATTTGATACCCAGCAGGCTTCCAGTCAGCACTTGTGGGAATTCTTCAACTCCAATTATGATACCGATTTGGATTACGACTTGAAGTTGATTGATGGATACAACTATAAGCACTTGATTTCACAGATTAACCAGCAAACGGAATTGCAATTAAACACTTCGTTTATTGAGCAATTCAAAATGGAAACCAAGTTCATGTCTTCATTTCAACAATTTTTTATCACGTTATTGAATTTAATCGATGATTGTAAACCTGAAATTGAAACAATTAATGATGAAGAACATTATCCAAATGGTAAAGAGTTAGAAAAAATTTACCAAAAAGAATTTAAGTTTACTGCCGAAGAGATGTCGCATATTGCCAAAGAACGCGTTATCCATGAGGGGGGTAAGATGCCTCTCTACGGGGGACATTTGAGAGAGAACTATTTGGATGAGTTGGTGAGAAACAAACATTTGCTTTCCCAGTATTTAACTCTTGAAGAAAAAGAGATCGAGGAATTGAAGAAATCCCATAAGAAATTTGTGGATTCCATGATGCAAGAATGGCCTGAAGAACTTTTCAAGTACAATAAATTCAATCAGTTCATGAAAGGGGATGGGATAGTGTATTTGGGAGGAGAGAAATATGATCAATTGGCATTTTTATCAATCAAGATATTGAGAGAGAATGGTAGTAGATTGCCTGTCGAAGTGATCGTTCCTAATGCAACTGATTATGATATTCATTTTTGTAACACCGTGTTGCCATCATTAAATGGAAAGTGCAAAATAATGACCGATTATTTACCAAAGTCGTTTGTTGATTCCATAGAAGGTTTTCAATTAAAAAACATTGCACTTTTGATTTCATCGTTTGAAAGAATATTATATCTTGATGCTGATAATATTCCCATTAAGAATCCTGATGTTTATTTCAGCAATAAACCTTTTACTACCAAGCATATGGTTATCTGGCCAGATTTATGGAGAAGGTCTACTTCACCATTATATTATGATATTGCTGAAGTTCCGGTTGACACCAGTCATAAAGTTAGGAATTCTTATGTGAAAGGAGACGCACGAGGGAGGAAAACAGAAGCTAGCATGCATTCTTATCATGATTTGAAAAATGCCATTCCGGAAGCCAGTTCTGAAACTGGACAAATGTTGATTAACAAGAGAGTACATTTCAAAACTTTAGTATTATCCATGTTCTATAACTTTTATGGACCTGAATATTTTTACCCATTGTTCAGTCAAGGTGCTGCTGGGGAAGGAGACAAAGAGACTTTCATCGCAGCTGCCCATAAATTGGATTTGCCTTACTACCAAGTGTCTGAGTTCAATAGAGAGTTTGGTCCTATAAATCCAGACACAAAGAAGCATGAGTTCTTCGGAATGGGTCAATACGATCCAATAATTGACTATATCCAATTAAATGAGGATGATAGTATTGAGAATTTGGCGGACAAAAAGAGAAAGAATAAAAAGGAAGTGTCTAAAGGAGTTGACTATTATTCTCAATTGCCACCAAAATATGCCCATCATGATAGAGATGATTCTTTTTCAAACTACGACTTTCATTTATTCAAGTCCTCGAGCTTGGCTTTCCTTCATGCCAATTGGCCCAAGTTTTATGTGGAATTGATGTTTTTGCAGAATTACGAAGGGAGGGGTACCAAAAATGATGAGGGCGTAAGAAGAAGATTGTATGGACCAGAGTTAGTTAAAGAATTAGGTGGGTATGATTTTGAATTGAACATAATGCGTCATTTGAAATGGTGTTATTGTGAGGAACCATTAATAGACTTACAAAAAGTTCCAGAAAGTGGGACCGAGAAAAGAGAAAAAGTATGTGAAGAAATCGACAACCAAATAAGATTTTTACAGAACTAATAGGATACCCATCTGGATTATAGAATTGCACCTCAACTATGTATATAAGAGTTAATTATATCAATAGTATTGTATTTTTAGTAAGTAATGTCATCTAATATTGGCGTATTTTTGCCTATCAAACATATTTTGTACCAGCAGCATAAGAAATGTATTTGGACCACATCCGTAGTATGTTCTAACTCTGTTCGACACTTAAATAATGAATCAATTAAAATTACTTTTCTATTATGCTCTACAAATACAAATTTTAGTCTTCGGCATAAAACCTCAACAGTCATCGAACGAAATACGATTACCATGATGTATTACTATTTAGCCAATGTTTTTGAACATGATGCATCCTCAAATGATTATCTTAATCATCATGGCCTTTCTTGAACGTTCACCAAATTGAAATTTTGCTTGCAACACTTTGAAGAACAATTTAGTTCAATTTGAAAACGAAAAATCAGAAGAAATTGAACATTTTATCATCATAAATATTTATACATTTTTTAAATAAAATTAAATTAAATCTAAAGATAGATAAAAATCATTGAGAAAAATAAATTCTGAGCAATAGAAAACGGAGAATTGTCAGTTTTTCGCAGCAACTCTTTTTCGTTTCTGAATTCAATTGTAATCACATTCATGTATTTAATAAACATTAATCTATAATCTATTATCGGCGCGATTGATCAAAGATTTATAGCCTGCCAAATCTTTGCTTGTGGTACATGAGCCTCCACATACCACGATAACAACAATATCATTTGCATTCAAGTGAGCAAATGATTTATACAAACTGTCAATTTTATTGAAGCACACCGACAAAGCAGCACCACAAGCTGGCTCTACTATGTTTTCAAACTTATTGTTGTAGTGGACACATGCTCTCAAAGCATCAAGATCGTCAATCACCTCCAATTTAGAAGTGATTGATGAACGGTCTTTAAAATAGGCTAACGATTGTTCGGTAGTATACGAACATGCTAACGAAGTAGCCAATGAATTAACCGATTTCAAAGTTATAATCTTATCAGCTTCCAAAGTCCGAGTCAAAGTAGGTGCCTGTTCTGTTTCCACGAGCAATATATCTCCAGAAACATTGTTTTTCTTCATACCCTGATAAATTCCATTGTACAAACCACCACCACCAAAAGAGCAAACCATTCCTTTCAAATGGGATGCCTCAGATCCCAACTGATAGAGAGTTTCATCTACCAACGATGAATGTCCCTGCCATATCACCGGGTTGTTAAAGGGGTGGCAGTAAATTGGAACTGTTTGCTCCAAATCGATTGAATTCATCAAGTTTTTCAAATGCTGATCTGCCTCATTAATTGTATTGCCAAAGAGAATGATGTCAGCGCCATAGTCTCTCAATTTGGCTTGAACCTGTGGCTTAGATATGACTGGTAACACCACCGTGCACTTAACACGGTAAAAGAACGCCGAATATCCTGCAGCCAACCCGGCATTTCCCCCGCTTGAAGCAAAAACGTGAATTTGTTTGGTGGGATGATGCCTTACGGCCTCCTCAATTGACTTCTGTACCAAAGTGCCAATTCCCCTCAATTTGAAGCTGCCACAGGGCTGCTCTAACTCATTTTTAAAGAAGATACGGCATGGAGGCTGTAATGGCAATTTATGAGTTACCTCTTGGAGAGTGGTCAGAACATATGGATTGGGTAATTTTACACTCTTGGCCGGTTGCAACTTGACCTTGACGTAGCTGGAGTCCGTAGTCTGAGTTGCAACAGAGCAAGTGATGTTGGATGAAGACATGTTGAATGTCGGTCGTTTAATTTACTGCCCCTGGTACTCCGGGGTGGGCGGGCTACAGTGGCATATATATAATGAAGACTTAACTAAAGAGGAGTGGGGTGCACTAGAGATCCCTCACAAAGCAAAATTAGGCTATGGCCCGGCTCTGATTGTTGTGGATGCAAGGCAAAGGAGATGTACTTCCATGATTCCTGACTTCGTCTAGCCGGACCGGCACGAGACCGGCCGTTTGCACAGTTTAGACTATAGCGGAGTAAATCCAGAAAACCGAGTTAAAAATCAATGACATCTTGACTTCGGCACTGCCCCCAAATGCCTCACACAATCTCTCCACCTCAACGAAGGCTAATCACGTGTGTAACACAGTCGTGCGCGTGTATTGTTTTTCCGGAATTGTCCAGGAAAGCTGATAGTGACACATCTGCTTTTGCGACAAAAATATTTGCGACACAGAAAACGTTTCCCACATCCCTAAGCAATTATGACAATAGAATCTGCCGTAATTCGCTAAGAGTATATCAACAGTTTCCATCGTCCCGATTTCTTAGTTCCAGATTTATCATCCTACACTTCTCTGCATATTCCCATTTCCCCTGATCCCTACCACACACAACTGATGAACTTCAATACTTCTTCAACGACTTGCTAAGCCCTTCTTGCCATAGCTGGATCAGATATCCCATCACCAGATATTTTTAGCTGAGTGTTGCAGTTGTTGTTTTTTTGCAGTCGTTTGTTATTCTAGTTTGCATCCATCATGGCTTCTCCCATCTTCATATCCAACCCGTCAGACTCGTTTTCGATGTCGGTGGTGTTAAGGGGGATGCAGTTAGCAATATTGTCGTCCTACAGAAGTTTGCAAAATCCTTATCTATACCAGCGCAATTTTTGGCGAATAATGTGGAAAACATTCAGGCTTTCTCTCATATTTTATGTGTTTTTGAACGCTCCCGTTTACATTGCCCGGCTATTTATTGATTTGATAAATGCCACCAATATGTGCTTCATAGATAAAACAGCATTTTTGAACAAAACAGAATATGTCTTTTCAACATTTTTTAATTTTAATATAGTGATGATATCACTATACAATTTCCACAATCATGATTTAGATGCCCTCTTTTTCTCCAACTTGAAATTCGTGGATTCCATATTATCAACGTCATACAGTAGCAACCTTGAGAAACTTCCCAAAACTCAGTCTATGTCGCAGAACCAATCATGGTATGAAAAACTCGCAGAGTCCTACAAGCATTCCCGAAGTTTCCGCTATTTCATACATAGATACGGGAACTATTATCTTTTCAATTTAGGTCTTCTTGTGGTGACATCATTTCCAAGCCAAATTCCAACTATAGTCTTAACATTAATGTGTTTCCTGACGTTTTCAGATAAATTGGGTACTGTACCTTCGTTTATAGGGGCAGTGGCTCTCAATTTATTTGATCCGTTTTATACAATCAAACTTCTCACAACATTCTATGGCACTTCAAACTTGGTCGTTGATTTGCTAGATCCCTATTTGACTAGAACACAATTTACTACCCCTGAGTCCAAACAGTGGATTAATTCTAGAGCGGGTGTATTGTTTGGCTATGGGTTGGTTTACTATTGTTTGATCAATAGGTTTCCATCCATATCCATGGTTATTTACTCGTTTGCTTTGAATAACATGGCATACCCAATTACAAAAATATCAGATGTACCTCCTGCAAATTCGAAAGATCTATTGCGATGGACGACAACCCAATGTGTATGGCAAAATCAATACCTGGTTGTCAATGGTGACTTCATTCAGGAGCCATTCTGGTCGTTCCCTGGCTCATTTATATTCTCATTTTAAAGAGTACAACTTATTCCCGGTTATATAGCAAAAGTCAATTGTTGATATTAATTCTCGCATTAGCTTTCCATAATTCTCATCTGTAATTATGTAACGATTTTGATTCAATTCGTCAGTCCGATTATTCATTTGTAAAATTGGAAGATTAGAGAGTTTGCATTGTACCCATCCATGTCCAGTTTTGGAAATCAAAAACCCTTGTTGATCACGTTCATCATGTACATTTACTCTAAAGGACTGAGTAAAAAACCTGGTGCTAACTTCAATTTGTGATTCTGAAGGAATGTGCTTTTCAAATTGCAGAACATCATACCCAAAATCTCTCAATAAAATGATGTTGGTGATTAACAAGAATTTATCGTAATCATCGGTCACTGAAATCCTATTGAACTTAACATATTCAAGGGTCAACTCACGTAAAAAGATCATCAAGATCTTTTCAATGGCATTTTTATAGCTCATTAATTCGTCTATCAATATTTGTAAACATTCAATATTGTCTTTCAAAGCAACCAATGATTTTAAAAAAACTTGTACTAATACTTGCTGATATTGAAGTTGGTTAACCCTTGGGTTATGAATAAACTCGTTGGTTAATGTCACGGTAAACATTGCATCTATATTTTCAATTTGGGTTCTCAATTCGAATTGAGTCAAGTCAAGAAAATATTCACTTCGAAACTTCTGGATATCTCGAATAAATTGCTCAACACGCAGAATTCTTTCAATCTGTGCATTTTCAGAAAATATGGGTATTTTAGAGCGATGCTTCAACCAGAAAGAATTTATTTTTGCAATTGATGTTATATTGTTTGACTCCAATTGGGGTTCTTCAATCTCGTTTTTTAACAGGAGAATTTGTAAATGATTTTCCATAAATGCAGGCGTTCTATAATAAAGTGAGTTTTTGGGTATTACTTTGTATTGTAGACCAATTAATCCGTTTGAAAGTTTTTTCATGCCATGCAAAACCACTGATCCTTCAACATTATATTCTTGATCTTTTTCATTCGATTCGCTATTGCCTTGTTTTGCTTTTGAATCATCATCTGCTTCTTCTGCATTGTTAGTTAATTGATAAGTGTATAGCACTTGCTTGATAAACGAAAGCAAAGCCGGATCAGTTGCTGAATCAGAAATTTCCTTTTCCACTAAATGGAATATGAAAGTAGCAAATGTTCCATTTTCAAAAGATACAATAATGGTTAACTTCTCATTTAGTATACCTGTTACAAGGGATGAACATGCAACTATGTTTTCAATCTGGTGGATAAAATTCTCCCCGGTTTCTGCATTTAAAATTAATAATCTAGCAGTAAAGACTACCACCAAATAAATATCGGTTCCATAATATATCCATTCACCTTGACTTTGCTGGAATCGAGAAGGTTTAGTCAACTGTTTGATTTCTGATAAATGAATATTCCCTGATTGATAAACAAGTTTGAATACTGATATTGAGTTATCAGAAGAGGTAAGTGATAAATAACTGAAACATTCGCCATCTTTAATACTCCATTCAGACCAATTTTGTTTCACAATTTGCATATCAACATCCTGCCTTGCAACCAATTTGATACTATCGTTGGACTCGTCTATGGAATATATTAGTATGCTATTATTTCCATTGACGATAGATAGCAAGAGTGTTGAATCATTGGTACGACTGAAAGTAAAGCTTTTTATCCTCAAGGATGATAACTGGTGAGAATTGACCAAATATTCGTCATTCGTGAGGTCTACAGAAAACAAGTCTAGTAAGATATCAAACATGTTTATCCGTACCTTGTAACTGTCAACCTGAGTAGTTTTCCGTTTTAGCACCACTAATTCACCTGTATTAAACAATAATGCTAAGTAACAGTCGCGTGAATATACTGAATTCGAACTCCATTGATGCCCCACAACAATGGGATCGTTAACGTTTGCAAAATGAAATGGTTCATCCAAAGACTCGACAACTATCTTATTAAACTTTCCCAATGGATAATTCTGGAAAGTATCTGAATTCAAAGTTGTTACTGTGAATAAATGACGAGGATCTAGAACAGAGGTGTGTTCATTGACACGCTTAATAGCCTGGTGCAACAATGGAAGTTTTGGTTCGAGAATGGTTACTTGAGAATAGCCATTGATGGCCAATTGATTGTTCTGCGACCATTGGATGGGGTCATGACGGGATAGTGACGGATCTACCCGATGAAACTTATAGTCTTTGATCAACGACATTGTCACCTAAGTGCTCGCATGAGATCCCACGTTGAAATATATGTTTATAATTATCACTGGTTATACAAAAACCGCACACACTACCAATTAGTCGCACTGCACCAATATTTAGGAATTACTCCATCTCTCAAAAACACCAACTTGACTGATAGGATAATCCATTCAGGAGATGGACCTGGCAAACTTCAATGATATACAAGTGCAATGCAGAGGCTAAAAAGAAATACAATCATCCCTATAGTCCGTATGACATACAGATTCAGTTAATGAACGCCATATATGACACTTTAGAAGGGGACTACAAGGTTGGCATATTCGAGAGTCCTACGGGAACAGGGAAAACACTTTCTATTATTTGTGCATTAATGACTTGGTTGCGGGAGTTCAAGAAAAACAATGTGTTTGGCTTACTGAATGAGCAGAAAAACCAAGCCAGTTCTGGTAGTGACGACGATAGTGATGATGAGCCCCAATGGGTGAAGGATGCGTTTATTAAAAGTGTAGTCAACAGAACAAAAGATTCTCTAAGGGAGTATGAAGTATACTTGGATAAAATTGAGTCGGAGTATGAAAGAAATGTTGTCAAGCAGCATTCTCTTCCCAAAAGAAAAAGATTTAAGAAGGAGTCTGGTGTATCAGAGGATTCATTCTTACCATTAGATTATCATAGCGACGGAGAAACCACTGAAGACAGAAATGCACAAATAGTGCAAGAAATTGATAGGCTTATGCATAAGGTTGAAGCTAAACAAACAGTATCGTATGCTAACGAATGTCCCACTAAAATATACTTCTCGTCTAGAACTCATTCTCAATTGAATCAATTTTCAAGTCAACTTCGTTTAACTTCGTTCGAGGCTTCATTTGAAGACCAAAAAGAGAGAACTAAATATCTTCCACTTGGATCAAGAAAACAACTATGCATCAATAAGAAGGTAAAAGGTAATAAAAATGATCAAAGCATAAATGACGCTTGTATTGACTTGCAACAGCTGAAAGAAGGTTGCGAATATCTTCCCAAAGATTGGATAAACTCAACGGTGGCTAAAGATTTCTCTGATTTGAGTTTAGCAAAGATTAGGGATATTGAAGATTTGGCCGATCTCGGAAACAATTTACATGTATGTCCTTACTATTCTATTAGAAAAGGTATAGATCTCACAGAGATAATTTCCTTGCCCTACCAAATGATATTTCAGGATTTAACCAGATCAGTATTGAATTTGGATATCAAGGATGCTATTATTGTGATTGACGAGGCACATAACATTTTAGATGTGATTACTTCAATGTACTCACTCAATGTGACCGTTGATCAAATAAATGCTGTTATTAAATCATTGAAAACTTACTTCAACAAATTCATAAGGAGGTTGAATAGTGGTAACCGTATCAATTTATTGAAATTGATAAAGATATGCCAAGTAATTGTTGCTTTCATAGATCATAATGGTGGCAATGCTGCCAATGGTGCCGCAATAAAAGTTGAAGAAATTTTTGGCGATTCCACTAGTGATTTGGTCAATATCCACAAGCTAGACCAGTTTTTGTCTAGGTCAAAAATAGCGTACAAGATTGAATCATATATGGAAAAGAACTCGGATGAACAAACAAACAGTTCGAACCCTGTTTTATTTTCAATTATTAAATTTCTTAGGTGTTTGGCAAACCCAGCCAAAGAAGGTAAGTTTTTTTGGGATAAAACTAATTCTTCGACGTCAATAAGTTACATGTTGTTGGATCCAAGCTCTGTTTTCAAAGAAATAGTCGACCAATGCAAATGTGTATTATTTTGCGGAGGGACTATGGAACCAATGTCTGACTACGTAGACTATTTATTTCCAAGTGTTCCAGAGAGTAAAATAGTGGAATTCAGTTGTGGGCACGTTATTCCAGATGATAATTTGAAGGTTTTCCCAATTTCAAGCTTTGAAAATATTGAATTTGAATTTCTGTATGATAAAAGAAATGATTTTCATCGAGTCAGACAATTGGGTGAATTAATTATTGAAATTAATCGACGTGTACCATACGGTGTGGTAATTTTCTTTCCAAGCTACAAGTACTTAAATTTTGTGTATGAGGTTTGGCAGAAATCGGATATTGTCCGAAGAATTGAAAAAATGAAGCAATTATTCCAAGAACCCACAGATGCAGCTAAAGTAGAAGCAACTTTGGCTGATTTTTCTCATACAATCAATGATGAAAGGAAGGGGGCAGTTCTTCTTTCGGTTGTGGGTGGTAAAATGTCGGAAGGAATTAACTTCTCCGATGATCTTGCACGAGCTGTACTTATGATTGGATTACCATATCCCAATGCATTCTCTGGTGAAATGATTGCCAGAAGGAAATTTATAGAAGATACTGTTACGGAGAGAGGGGGAACTCTTAATCAGGCTAAAGAAAAATCAAGGCAGTACTATGAAAACCTATGTATGAGGGCTGTGAATCAAGCAATTGGTCGAAGTATTCGTCACGCCAAGGACTACTCTACAATATTTTTGGTTGATCAACGATATAATCAAGAAAGAATACGATCAAAGTTGAGTAAATGGGTGAAGAATAGGATTCAAGACGTAGGCCATGCAGATGATGTTTTTAGTGCTGTACATGATTTCTTTGCATCAAGATCTCTAGATAGAGAGTGATTACTTATTTATTGTGTAAATATAATATTATAACTAGACTGGAAATACGACATCACTTCGTAAAACCCACTTCTCTCCTTCCTTGACAATTTCTGCCTCGTGCATTAGGCAGTGATCACCATGTTTGTGAAGCAATGCCATGCCCTTGCTAGGATGAATGTTTAGCGGCTCTACTCCCCTCAAATCCGAGTAGAATATTGTGCCTCCACCCACGAATTCATCGTCTCCAGTTAAGTAAATTAGAAGGGTCCATTTCGTCTTACCCTGTGTTTTCCCTTGTGGGGGAATAGGGCATTGTACAGACTCGTCATAATGCTTGCCAAAATGATGGCCCGTTTTATATCTATATATACGTAGTTGTGGGTTCAACCCAATGGCTTTCGCAAATATTTGTTTAATTTCAGAAGTTTCGTCGTCTTCATATTGTGGATTGACAAGAAGATGGCGAAGGTAGCTCCAAAGCAAATCAGCAGAAACAAGATCATTCAAACTTGAACGATCATTATACCTTGCAGCATATTCTTTACTTTTAATCAATGGTGTGGTTTCCAACGTTAATTCTTTTTCGAATGATCGTATCAATTCATTTGATAGTTCTTTGCCAAAGAAATTGGGAATAGTGATGATTTGGTCGGAAACAACTGACTCTGGTGTGGGCAAATAAAATGATTTGCCAACTGTGTTCGGTAAATCTGTAAACAGCGGAGGGAACTCGTAAGGAGGCTTCTCCTTTTCCTTTGTTCTCCTCTTTGGGGGCATTCTTTATGAAGATACTTCTAAAAGGTTGTCAAGCTTTCAATAGTTTTGCAATTGTGTAGAGTTATATGCAGACCAAGAAGATATCTGATGTACTCAAATATTTCTACAACATTTGCAATTCAAGACGACTAGTATTTGATCACCAGGATTCGATTTCGATTTCTAATAGCTTTAAATTTGTCTACAGTGAGTATAGTACCAGTTGTATATAAAACGCATTTGTTGAGGAAAGCTTCTTGTTAGTTCACCTCCAACAGGTTTTTCCAAATTCTTAAATTTTATCGCTTCTTCAAAACCAGATTATTTATACATTTATATGAGTTACTATCTACGTCAGAGTCCAATGCTCACTTATCATTTGGAATTTTAGAAGTATGAATTTAGTGCCAAAGCTACATATGTACTTGGCAAACGATTAGTATTTCCAAACATCGCATGCTCTAGTAAATGAACCTATCGGTAATAATTCTATTTGTGAACAAACTATTAAGTTGTTCTTCTCCCCGATGTATATTATTTTATATGCTAAATCTTCTTGTTCTTCTATAACAGGGACTCCAAGTTTATCAACAAACTGTAAGTCTCTCTTGGCATTTTGTACTGCACCATTCCAGCATAAATCATGCAGTTTTTGGCAATTTTCTTCCAGTGAGCCAATTCTTCTTTTTCATTGCCCAAAGATTGGAATTTTTTGGTCAATACAATGTAATTCAACTGGGACACACTGGTCATGACCATAATCAACAAGGAAGGAATCACCTTAATAAGATTATCATCCAAATCATTATTCTGGATCAATTCACTCTTCTCTCTTATCTTAATCAAATCTTCCGATGCTGATACTGGTATTAAACCTAATTTACCCACACCAGATATGACTTCTCTCCAGTTTTTCTTAATAAACTGTTCACGGATGTCTATAATAGGTAATAGCTTGTCGGAGGCCTCTTTCTTCAGCGAAGAGATTTTGTCCAAAATAAAACTATTATTATGGAAAATCTTCATGATATGTTGTGACAACAAGACTATGTTGTTGTCTATGGTATCTACTGATTTGTTTTCAGTAGTTCCATTATTCAATGCATCATAATTTCCGTAGTGTATGATAGACTTGTTCAAATCTGTGGTTGCAAATATTTCTGTAAGCAACTTGTTAATAAGAGACACGACAGTGTCATACTCGCAGCATAATTGGTATAGCAATAACGCATCAAAGATTCTACCCTCTTCCTCGCATTTGTTGGCACTTAGTTCAATGATTTGATGATAGTATTGGTCAAGCTGGGACAACTTAACCAATGATCTTTGTTTCTCAAGAATGCCGGGAGTTTTACTTCCGTTTATTTGGTTCAATTCTCCTAGCAAAATACCAAATTCACGTGAAATCAATATTAGTTCACGCAATGCTTCATGACATGTAGCGATCTCTTCCTTTGAGTCACCACCATTAGACATGGCGATCAATATCAAGTATTGACATGCTACTTTGGGATCACTTATCTTGAATGTTCTTGTGTAAGACCCGATCAATCTGCTGAAATTAATGGAATAATCATTGTTGTTGATGGTTAACAAACTGTCCTTATGGAAGTCACAAACTTTTAGCAAGCCATAATAATTCAAACCAATTGCCAAATGCACAGCATCACATTCGTTTAAATTATCATAGGTATATTGCACAGCGAGTTCGTATAATCCCACAAGCAACAAAGATTTTAAGTACAACGGGTTGTTGGAAGAGGAGTTGAAGTTCTTCGAACCCAATTGAACAACTTTGTGCTGCAAGTTCAGCAAGCTGTAGTTTTCAAAAATCAAATTGGATTCTAAACCACTCTGGTTATCGTTGATTATTGACAAATGGAACCATAACCAGTCTTCGGCAGAGAGATTGATGGATTGGGGGAGAGATTTCTTGCTCAAGTCACACTTTCCGATGATCTTGTAAACGGAATATTTATAAGGATCATAATTCAAGCTTGAATCAACATCATTGATGATGAATTGAAATTGTTGATTAAACTCGGAATGTAACCGTTCATTCAACTCCGATGGTAAAATATGGTCTTCGCTATCCACGTATTTCTTTAAGTATACTGGGAAATTCTTGTCAAATTTGTTGAACAACTCACGATTACGAATAACCAAATCAACAGCATCTTGAAACAAACCTGCGCGTAAGAGGTAGAAGATCAATGCCCAGATAGGGGTACCATTAATAGACAATGTTTTGTTTGCTAAATCAGGATCATTTTTCAAAATCACTTGGTTTATCAAATATGCCACTTTGTTTAAATTTGTTGGTGGCAAAAAAGTAGCCAGCTTGCTGCTATCCTTGAGATACAAATCTTCCATATAATTGTAAAACTCTTGTTGCAAGTAGTTATTTGAATTGTTAACGATGGTCCTGTTCAATTCATTAATCGGGGTGTTGTGAAACTTGTTTTCCTGGCTCGTTTTGGCAAACTTTTCGTTTGTTAACTCAATTAGTATCTTCCAAATTTCGACAATCTGGGACGATTTCAAGTCGTTTTGTAGCTTGTTTAGCTCATTGAAGTTAAGACAGAGGGGAAATTGTTTATTTTCCAATCTTGCCTCGTTGAGGGAGTAGATGATTTTTGCATGATTTTCAAACTTTTCTCGAGTAACCTGTCTCATGGCAGCAGAGCCATTTGTGGTTTTCAACAAGGGCTGGCCCAAAGGTGCAATGATACTGCCAGTGTTGAAAGACGACTTGTTCCAGGTGAGCGACGATTTGATGGACTCCTCCGAGTTGGTATTGTATTTCAAGCCCACGGCCTTGCGCAACTCGTCGCGTCTTACCTTCCAGTCAATTGAGATGTTTGCGCTAATAAAGTTGTCAAAATCCTGCGAAGCCAAGCTAAGAGACTGTTCAATGGTGTTCAAAATGTTTTCATCCTTCTTGGCATTCAAGTAGTTTTCGATGTTTGCGGGACCAGCTTCCCGTTGCACCAAGGGAGCCGAGGCTTGGTGTGCTGATGCAACTGGAAATTGGATTGCATTCAACTCGTCCTCAATTTCTTCGGCGCTGATTCCACTTCCGGCCAACAAGTAGTGGGCCTTGGTGTAGTTGGCGTCTTTCTTGGCGTCGTCCTGCTTCCGCAACTGCAGTGACTTGCGTTGCAACTCGTTGAGAGTGAGGTGAATCGAACCTGCCAGCAAGTGATCCTGCTTCTTGGGGAGGTTGTGGGCCGATTCCAACAATTCCTTCAACAATTTGGAGCTGTTGGAGGTGGTGACCGACGACGGCAACGCAAACAGCAGCTTGGCGTCGGTGAAACCGCCCGCTGTCGACAAAGGATTGCCGGCAGCCGCATTGATGGTTGGGGCAGGGGCTCCTCCGCCAGCACTACCTTGTTGCGAGCTCTGGCCAAAGGTGAAACCCGGCCCCGAAGATGCACCAGGGGCGCTGCAAGCACTCTGACCAAACATCTTTGTCAACTGTAGCGTGGATGGGCGTGGTGTACGAGGTTCTCACCGTCAAGGTTACCGTAGTGGGAGAACGAAAAACCAGGGTAAACAAAAATCGCCCACACCAAACCGGTTACCCGCACCACACCTCATCGGGGCACAGTATAAATAGGAGCGAATGCCCGCGAAAAATGATGGCGGAATTGGTTTTTTCTTCATTAACTTTGTCCAAAAGTATCCATCACTTTGACAGTGCAGTGTAGTTGTAGGAGTCAACCCAGGCATGTTGTTGGGCTAGCGACGGCGTCTTCTTCGTGAAGGGGCATCCAGTTTTTGGGTGTCTTGTTGTTGCTAGTTTGACGGCGTGTGCTGAACCGGCTCCATATGTCGATCTCACTGTGATGTGTTGATGGAAAGAGCAAATTGTATCTTTTAAGAACCTGTCTGGAAGCCATGATGAAAGAGAGGTGTCAGTAGATCCATATATTTGTAAGCAGGACAACATGTGCTTGGCGGCAGCGAAACGTTGCTGATTCTGAGCCTGTAGTGTGAGCTTTTCCCTGCCAGTGTGAGGCTTGGGTTATGACTGGTAGTGTCGATTTCAACATTGATATTGTCTCGACGTTTGCAAGTTCAAATAAACTGGATGCATTGATTTTGCAGCCACCACCTACCTCTACTTTTGTCAACGTAAACCGTACCAGTACATATAACTCAAACTATACACAATTAAATAACTTTTGATCGCCTATAAATCAGTCAAACAAACGTCAGGGAACTCGACTTCCTCGTTGTTTTGCACACCACCCGCAAAGTGGTCGCGGCATCCCCACGATTTGATTGGGAACCACCAGTAGCCAAGAGCCCACACCAAGTAGATAATCAACACAACCGAAAAGTAGTTCATGGTCGATCCGGTCACTGGCATGAACAGCGGGAAGGAAAAGAATACCAATGCAAAGATAGCCCAAGCAATAGTGACTATATTACAAAACAACCCAAGCTTGCCGAGCCAGAAAGGACCATGCTTAATATTGTCTCTGCCACGGTACAACAATGCAATTGTAGGAACCAAGTAACTCAACAACAAAAACGTGATACAACCAACCACCATGGAGTTGAAGGCGGCATCGGAGATCAAGTACAAAACACCCAACACTGCCACCCAGAAGGAACTGAACAAATGGGCATTCAAGGGAACCCCCAATTTGGGGTCAACAATGGCCAAGTACTTGGAGAAGGGAAGCCCGTTGTCTCTGGCAAATGACCAGCACAATCTGGTTTGCCAGGTGTGACAGGAGATGGTGCACCCAGAAGCAGTCAAAAACACCAACGAACCCAAGCAAATGGCCCCCGTCTTGTTTCTCAATGCCTGGTAGAAAATGTCCAAGATGGGCATCCCGGTGTTGGAGTTGAAAATGGCCTCCAAGTTGTTGACGGAAAAGAACATGGCGATGGAATAGGTGAACGAGGTGACAAATCCAATGGTGACGGTGGACAAGATGGCCTTGGGGATATCGGTTCTTGGCTTGTTGGTCTCCTCCGCCAAGTGACAAGCGGAGTCGAGACAGGAGAAAGACCAGTTAGGGTTGATCAACCCCACGATAAATGCAATTCCCGACGACGACCACCCGGTATTGTTGTTGAACTCGGAAAACACAAACTTTGCCGTTTGGAACCGTCCCCTTGCACACACCAACACGGTGATGACAATCACACAGTAGGAGAATAACGACGTGTACAAAGCACCATTTCCCAAGTATGGCAACCATTTGCCGTAGCAGTTAAAGATGACCAAGAATAGATTGATTATCTGGTAGATAACAAAGAGCTGCCACTTCTTGACCACATGTTCGGGGTGGGCCAACTGCCAAAAACCCATCAACTGCAATGCCAAAGCCACCGCCATGGATGCAGAAGTGAAAATCGACCCTGCCCATGCCAATGACCCACAGAGATAAGCCAAGAACGAAGAGTACTTTTTGGGAGCCAAAACTCTCGACCAAACGTATTGTCCTCCTGCCGAAGGAATGGCGGAAGATAATTCCGACAAGGTGACACCAATACAGTAGGAGATACAAGCGATGATCAAGATTCCGTATACAATCAAAAGAGGACCACCCGATTGGATCCCGGTGACCAAGGACGAAGAGATACCTAACCACGAGTTGGTCAACCCAAACCCAATGCAAATGACGGAGTAGGTGGAAAACGTCCGTTTCAAGGACCCCCCAGCGTGGTTGGGACCGTTGGCGATGGAGCTGGTGTCCTCAGAGTCACTGAATTTTCTTTCGTGCTCCGGGAACGAGGCTACCTCCTCCGGGTACTTTTCCAACGGGGCTTCGTTTGCGCTCATCGTGTACTATAAACGACTATGAATGGATGAACTACTGCAAGCACGGGGGACCACAATAACCACGTTAGCGAGAAACAAAAAGAACTACAAAAGAATAAAAAAAAAAAAGATAAGATGCAAAACTCACTGATAATGTATGAATCGATCTCAACGGTAACTACTAACCACAATGGTGAAAATTTTTTTCTAGTGGCTCGAGAGGTTGCAGACGGTGATTACCGTTTGGAAATATTTTTACCGGAAATGGGACAATCTCGTATTTATGGGATATCGATCCAATGATACACGCTTGTGGATATTTTCTCAAGAGCAAAGGTTGTACAAGGTGGTTTTGCCCCAACATCTTGTCGATGCTCTTGCGTTTGTTGAATTTCTTTTATTGTGTGTGGTCAAAAATGGTATAAAATCTGGAGTACATGTTGTTATTGCGGTGTGGATGTTTGTCTGGGGAGCACACGATATCTGGTTCTCGGTTTGCATGTGACAATTTGTCGTTGTTTTTGTGGTAATTGCACTGGTGTCGTATATTGAATGGATTTTGGCGAGCCAAGTGTTCACAAGAACGGAGAAAGCAACGGGTTTACCTGGCACGATGAGATGTGCAATTATGATGAAGGTCGTGCGTGCGCGGGTACGCTAATGTTGCTAGACCCTAAAAGCGTACGATAATGAAGGTTGCCTCTACCATGTCGATAAAAGAACTGGTGCTAGGGCATACAGTGGTGCACTTTTGCCGCTGTGCAGGAACTACGCAGGCGGGACAGCAGTTTGCCCACTGTGATGGCAACAATTTGCCCGGCAAAGCTAGAGTTGGCGACCAGACTAATGCGGGCCCGATGGTGAGGTCCGAGACATGACCAACTCCGCCCTCGACTAACGGACAAGCGAGAGGTGGGGCGTCGATAGATGGAGTCCTGCTTTAGTCACTGCGGTGGAGGCGAAATGGCACCATTGATGTGGGTGCGGGAGTATGCACTGTAACGTTGCAGCATGACCCACGGGAAAATTTCGGACCAACTCGGGGAGCTACCATGTCCAAGGAATATAATGCCCGAAGGAGAATCGCGAGCGCCAGCAACAACCCCGGAAAAAGACCCACCCTTGGGAGCAGAGCATCAAAACACAATAATTGAAGTGTAATTGCGAAATAGAGCGACGTACCTTTCGGCAATGAAGCTAGTGACAATTGCTGCAGGCGGCCCTATGCAAGCGGTTGCCAACGCACCCTACACGAAGAAGATGACCTTGAGATGGTAAATAGAAGCGAATGACCCTTTTTGTCCAGGGTTCCGGGGACGGAATCACCATGTAGATGTTGAGGTCGCGGAGACAGGGCGGATATTTGCCATCAAGTGCCCAAGGGCCAGAGGCAGGGGCATTCCCGTGGTGCACCCATGGTTGACGCATACGACCACATTGGGGGAATGGCCCCATCCGCTCCAGTACTGATGTAATGAGGCGGCGGCGCTGGCTCGTGGGGTAAACGAAAAAACCATTACGTAATGAATCATTTGTCATCTCATGAGGAAATGTTAGACATTCCCGATGGCATGCATGGCCGGTGCCGGGGAACTGCACCTGGAACGGGCCCTGTATATAGCCCGCGAGAGTAGAGTGCGGGACGAGGTAGTGATCCACGCCATCGCCAGGAGGTCTGGCGCCAGTTGGAGGTGCCTAGGTGGTTGTTCCGGGATTTTCCTCGATTAATCATTCCCACCGCCGTTTTGTGTCTGGTTCCATTGTTGAGTGTCACCGGGCACAATAGCGACCAATTTTCCACCCCAGTAATAATAGCAACCATTGCCCTGGAGCCAGAATGCGCCAGCGTCGGCTCCGCGCCCGCGGCTGGGGGTTCCGGAACGACGTCTTGTGCGCAAGTGCAGTCGCCGCCCATCAATGGCGCCGGCGCAGATGGTAGGCCTGGGGTGCGTGCGCACCCGCCGCCCCCATGCCCCTACGTAACCACAATACGGACGATTGATTCGACAATCACCGTAAGCGTTATGAGACGGGAATGCTGCTACTGTCAGCTCTTACGTAATGTTGCTGTCGCTACCTGATCAATCGTGCTCACCATGGTGTCGTGTAGATGGTCCAGACACACCATAGTTAACCACGGCCCTGCCTCCTCCCTCTCCTATTGACCATTGTAGAGGCGTGGTGGACGAATGTGCTACAACTTCGTCCCCCGTCCGCCGCATCCCCTCCCCCCGCTGTGCCCGCATCGCCTAATCTCTTCGTTCCCGTCCTCGCTCTTTCCCCCACCCCCACCAAACCCTCCCCGTGCTACCTTTCTCCATTCTCGCTCCAAAAAAATAAAATCCCAGCCGGAGAGAAAACACTTTTGTTAGTCTCTTTCCCAGTCATTTCGTTTGCTCGCACATCACCACCGTCTTCGTTCGCCTGGCTCGTTGGCGTGCATCATTCCCTCCTCGTTGGTCCCCACGTGTTGAGCACCGTAGCACCAATCCGCCGTCCCCTTGTGGTTCCGCTCCCGTGCCTGCACCCACCAGTCATTCCCACCATTGCAATTTTTCATTGCCTGCTTGCATTGCACCCGGCGGTTGCCCCTGGCTGTGACAACTCCGTGCTGCTGTTGGCTTCTGCTGTCCCCACATCCTCGCCCTGCCGTGCGCCATGTCTCTATCGGGCGAAGTGTTCACCGGTGGTGCCACCACCTCCCAGCATATCGATGCCCACGACGATGACCATTTCGAAAACACCTCCTTCAAGTTGAAGCGAACCCGCTCCATGGGCTTGTTGGACGAGTTCATCCCCGACAAGGCCAAGGACGCTGCCCCCGCCGATGTCGCCGTGGCCCTGGACCCGGCCGTGGCCGGCGAGGTGGGGCGCCGGGGCTCGGGCTCCCCCACTCCAGGTCACGACGAGACGTCGGCTTCTTCCGCCTCCCCGTCCCCGGTGTCCTCCCCCTGTCTCTTATACACATACGACGCTTCCGAGGAAAAGAGAGGG